>CM074724.1:97956224-98043724 GCA_037306005.1 Rhinophrynus dorsalis | reverse complement strand
GTTGTCTTATATAGATGAAAGATATTAAGCACAATCAATGTGTAAGTGACAGAACAGAAGTTGCCTGATAACCTGTCCAGTCCAATGTCTGATGAAGTGCATAAAGATGTAGAAAAATGGAAATATGATGAAATGATGAATGAACATGCAATTAGATGATAAGATGGTAGCTTGAAAAGCCAGCAAAGAAAGTCACCCAGTCAGTAGATATAAAACTTGATGCAATAACTCCTTTAACATTTGTGCTGCTCACAGGGGATGGGCTTGTTATCCATCAAATTCAATGCTTCCAATATAGTTGTCAGTGCTGAAAGGGAAAATAACAGGATAAATAAGATTCTAAGTATAGCAGTGGCGTAACAATTGGGGTTGCACCTGCGACCGGGCCCGTCACTCCAGGGGCCCGGCCGCCCCCTGCGACCCCCTCGTCCACTCAGCTGATCTCCCATTCAGCGCGCCGCTCTAGTAATACAGAGCGCTGGCATTGTGGAGATGAAGGGGGGCATTGTGGAGATGAAGGGTGCATTGTGGAAGGGGCATTGTGGAGATGAAGGGGGGCATTGTGGAAGGGGCAATGTGGAGATGAAGGGGACATTGTGGAAGGGGCAATGTGATGATGAAGGGGGCATTGTGGAAGGCGCAATGTGGAGATGAAGGGGGCATTGTGGAAGGGGCAATGTGGAGATGAAGGGGGCATTGTGGAAGGGGCAATGTGGAGATGAAGGGGGCATTGTGGAAGGGGCAATGTGGATGAGGGGGCCAATGTGGTCGGGGGGGGCCCATGGCAATTCTTGCACCAGGGCCCAGTGGCTTTTAGTTACGCCTCTGAAGTATAGTATTCATTGAACACATAAAAACTCACTCACAATATAACCACTTGGTTCAAAGCATCTCTGGGCTCCTACCCCCAGAATAGTCATGTTCCAGACCATGTCCCTCTCTGCTGCTCCTGCTGAACTCCAACATTTACCACAAGGAATCCTTGTCTGTGTCTCCAAGATAATGCCAGATGTGCATCCAATATGGCTGCAGTTGTAGCAACCCCTCAGGAGCAATGGATCAGGGCTTACAAGAGGGAGACTAATGGGGGTTACTTACCCCCCTGTGCAAGATGGAGGTGTCCCACTTAAAGCACTTGGGTGACTGATAATCTGGTCCCTCCTCACATCCCCTGCAAGTTTCCCTCCTCTGAATCCTGACCCGTTGCAGTAGAGGGGTTGCTACAACTGCGGCCCCATTAGATGCATCATATTTGTGAAGCCAACAAGGATTCCTTGAGGCAAAAGATGAAGTCCAGCAGAAACAGCATAACGGGACACAGAAAACTATTCTGGGGGTAGGAACCCAAGATGCTTTGAACCAAGTGGTTGTATTGTGATTGTGTTTTTGTCTGAATAGTTTTTTGAGTTTAATTAAAGCTACACTTAGTATCTTCTTTCTTCTGTTATTTTCCCTTTGAGCGTTGACTACATTGGAATCTATGCAAACAAATCTGTTTTTTCATGAATAATTCAGTTTTTTTTTATATTGCATCATTACAGCTTAAACTTTAAGCAATTATATTTTTTCAGCAGACTAGGAGGTTGTGAATTTCTTCTGCATTCTTGTATTTCTGCTGTGTCTGTGTCACAGACATTTGTCTGGTTTATATCTAAAAGTAAATGCTGCCCATAGCATGTCACAGAGGGAGTGACGCCACCTGCATCAATTGCAACATAGGGGCTGATACACTAAACAGAACTGGGGAAAACCAACTGCACTACAGGGGAGAAATAAAAATGTCCATTGATATAAAGGAGGAGAAAACTTTTATAAAATGTTGGTGTTTATCCAGCTGAGTAAAATCAGGGTGCTTCATCGCCACTTTATTACCTCTTTATCATGCCTTAGTGAATAACCCCCCTGATCTCGCTGGGGAAGTTATCACCTCTTTATCACACCTTAGTGCATCTGCTACAGCTCTTACTATTACATCAGTCTTAAAGGAATAGTAATACTTAAATATCACTAATTCCCATATTGTAGTAATGTTAGTAGGCTGACCATATGTACCGTTTTAAATGGGACAGTACAGTTTTTTTCATATTTCCAGACTGTACCGTCTTTTTAATATAAAAGTCAATTTTGTCCTTGTTTTTAATATAACTTATAAATAGTTTTTAATTTTTAGTAAAAAACTGAACACTGATTATTTATTTCTCATAAGATAAAGTAAATTGGAACTTCCTTTCATCACACTAGTGGGTTTACTGTGGTTTTACTGTACGCATTGATTACCATAGAGTCCTATGACTCGAGTGACTCATAACTGTCTAAGACTCTTGAGTATATGGTGAATTACCATAGAGTCTCTTAGACAGTGATATGATGATGAGTCATAAGACTGTATGATAATCAATGCATACAGTATACACAGTAAAACCACTAGTGTGAGTGACGAAGAGAGGAAGTTCCAATTTACTTCAGGGGCAGGCTTTTTGGACAGAGAGAGAGAACACTGCTAGTAACAGACAGAGTAAACACATCTCACTGCTTGCAGCTTACTGCGATCGGACTGGGAGCGATGGAGTCCCACTTTCCATCTGTCCCATACCCCGTCTCATTTTTGTTTCAAGTAAATATGGTCAGCCTAAATGTTAGAAAGAATTTAATTGTCCCCAGTGTCATCTCTCAAACCTTTATGGTTTGAGAGAAAACAGACTGCAAAATGCCCCCTCCCTCCCCTTTCCCGGAAGTCAACATTGTAGCTGACTGCAGGGATATCCGGTCTTATGTGCATCAGGTGGCTCTGCAGCAGAGCCGAGATCGCGTTATTAAATAATAATTATTTCACTGAAACGCAAGAGTACCACAGTGATGACCGTGTAGCCAGGGTTAAAAAAAACTTGTGTTAAAACCAAATGAATTCTTTACAACTCAGCATTGTCCTCTCTGAGGTGTAAAAGCAATTATTGTTTGTTTTTTAATTGTTTAACCCCTTAGCGACCCTTGACGTACCAGGACTGTCAAGGGTAAATGTGATCCAACGACCCTTGACGGTCCTGGTACGTCAAGGGTTAAACTCTTCCATCGCGGCCACACGGAGCGATGGAAGAGTTCAAGCCGCTTGTTACTAAGTGTCCCGGTATCGGGACACTTAGTAACAAGCGTCAGAAACATTGTTGCAACATGCGATTCGCTTCAAAAGCGAATCACATGTTGCAAAACCTCCCTCCACCTTGCATACTGCTGAGGTGGAGAGAGAGACAGAGAGACATGCTGTTACTGCCTTACTGTAAAAAAAAAAAAGTAAAAAAAAAAGTTTAAATAAAGAAATTTAACCCTTTGATCACTGTTCTGCAGTGATCAATAAGTGCCCCCCCATCTGATCACTCTTGGAGTGATCAATTTGCTGCAGATCAGTGTTTTCTGATCTGTGGGACACCCCCCATCCCCCTTGAATTTTTTTAGATTTTTTTAAAATTTTTTAAATTTTTTTTTAATTTTTTTTAATTTTTTTTTTTTTTTTAATACTAAATATAGTTTAGGTATTTTGGTAGGTAGTTGGGTAGGTTTAGTGTAGACGTGTGTTAGGGAAAGTTTTAGGTATAGATTTAGGTTTAAGGGAAACCCCCCCCCCAAAAAATAAAAAAATAAAAAAAAATATAATAAGCGCAGTTTAGATAGGTAGTTCAATTGGGTTAGGTAGGTTCAGGATATACGTAGGTTAGGGTAAGTTTTAGGGTTAGATTTAGGCTTAGGGATAGCGTAAGAAAAAAAAAAAACAAAACCCAACCCCCCCCCCCAAAAAAAAAAAAAAATGTATATATATATATATAATAAGTGCAGTTTATATAGGTAGTTAACTTGGGTAAGGTAGGTTCAGGATATACGTAGGTTAGGGTAAGTTTTAGGGTTAGATTTAGGTTTTAGGGTTAGATTTAGGTTTAGGGATAGCGTAAGAAAAAAAAAAAAAAAAACCCAAACCCCCCCCCCCCAAAAAAAATAAAAAAAATATATATTATATATAATAAGTGCAGTTTAGATAGGTAGTTCATTTGGGTTAGGTAGGTTCAGGATATACGTAGGCTAGGGTAAGTTTTAGGGTTAGATTTAGGTTTAGGGATAGCGTAAGAAAAAAAAAAAAAGTTTTTTTAGTGGGCAAAATACAGCGCAGGTACAGCGTTGAAGAGGCATATGCCTTTTTGGCGTCTGACTCTGAGGCAACAGACTCTGCGTCAGATTTTGACATAGCGCAGTTTTCAGAAAGTGAGAGCAGCTCTAGTGATGACGCTGGGCCTTCTGTCAAGAAAAGACACACTGTCCCAAGAGCTGCTCTGGCAACTGCCCCAGCACCTGCCAAAAGAACTGCCCAAAGACCTACCAAAATACCTACCCAAAGAAATGCCCCAAGTGCTGCCCCAAGAGCTGCCCTGGCAACTGCCCCAGCACCTGCCAAAAGATCTGCCCAAAGACCTACCAAAGAAATGCCCCAAGTGCTGCCCCAAGAGCTGCCCTGGCAACTGCCCCAGCACCTGCCAAAAGATCTGCCAAAAGATCTGCCCAAAGAAATGCCCCAACACCTGCCACTCCGGATCCTAATGAATGGGTATCAATTTATGCCCACAAATCTCAGAATTCACAGGCAACCCAGGGATTCAAATTGATGTGGAAGGATTTACCCATGATCATTTTTTTGATTTGTTTTTGGGGGAAGACATTTTAGGTGAAATTGTTTCCCAAACCAATCTGTATGCAGCTCAGTATACTGCCGCCAACCCTAAGTGTGAAAAACGCTGTTTTTTTTTCTTTTACTTACGTCATGGTTTATGAGGGATTGGTGGTAAAATGGCTGTGTATAAAATTGGAAAACACACCTAAAGCGAGAGCCTGGGGTGTCTACTTTCCAAAAATATACACTTTTGGGGGGGAAATCTTAAAAAAGAGCACTGTTACACAGCCCCAAATGAGACATGGCACCAGTAACGCAAGCTGTGAAAATTCAAAGTGTGAACCTGGAAACGCGCATGTTCCAGTTTGGCCCCCGTAGCTCCCCCAAACCATGAGAAAGCTATGCATATGGGGTATTGCCGTACTCAGAAGAAGGAGCTGAACACTAATCAATTCAGTTTATAAAATCTTCACCTATTCTGTGCTTGAAATTCACATCAACATTGAAGGCAAAGTGTGAAAAATGCTGAATTTTTTTTACTTACGTCAAATTTTCACAGGATTGGTGGTAAAATGGCTGTGTATAAAATTGGAAAACACACCTAAAACGAGAGCCTGGGGTGTCTACTTTCCAAAAATATACACTTTTGGGGGGAAATCTTAAAAAAAGAGCACTGTTACACAGCCCCAAATGAGACATGGCACCAGTAACGCAAGCTGTGAAGATTCAAAGTGTGAACCTGGAAACGCGCATGTTCCAATTTGGCCCCCGTAGCTCCCCCAAACCATGAGAAAGCTATGCATATGGGGTATTGCCGTACTCAGAAGAAGGAGCTGAACACTAATCAATTCAGTTTATAAAATCTTCACCTATTCTGTGCTTGAAATTCACATCAACATTGAAGGCAAAGTGTGAAAAATGCTGTTTTTTTACTTACGTCAAGTTTATGAGAAAGTGGTGGTAAAATGGCTGTGTAAAAAATTTGAAAACACACCTAAAATGAAAGCTGGGGGTGTCTACATTCCAAAAATATACACTTTTGGGGGGAAATTCTAAAGTGCAGCACTGGAACATAGCCCAAAATGAGTAATGGCATCAGTTAACCAAGATGTGAAAATTCAATATTTGTTCAAAATTGGGCCCCGTAGCTCCCCCAAACCTTGAGAAACCTATGCATATGGGGTATTGCCGTACTCAGAAGAAGGAGCTGAACACTAAACAATGCATTTTTAAAAATCTTCACCTATCATGTGCTTGAAATTCACATCAACATTGAAGTGCAAGTGTGAAAAACACTGTTTTTTTAACTTACGTCAAGATTTACGAGCGATTGGTGGTAAAATGGCTGCGTAAAAAAATTGAAAACATACATAAAATGAAAGCCTGGGGTGTCTACTTTCCAAAAATATATACTTTTGGGGGGAAATCTTAGAGTGGAGCACTGTTACACAGCCCCAAATGAGACATGGCACCAGTGATGCAAGCTGTGAAAATTCAAAGTGTGAAACTGGAAACGCGCATGTTCCAATTTGGGCCCCGTAGCTCTCCCAAACCTTGAGAAACCTATGCATATGGGGTATTGCCGTACTCAGAAGAAGGAGCTGAACACTAAACAATGCATTTTTAAAAATCTTCACCTATCATGTGCTTGATATCAACAGTAGTATTGAAATGTAAGTGTGAAAACTGCAAAAAAACAAAATATTACCACAATTTTGAAATTTTTTTCTGGAAAAATAGCTGCATGAAAAACTCCAAAATTCTCCTGATTATTTACCTTATGTTGTGTAGTTTTCAGAAACATATACCTTTGTGGGACATTTTTGGTTCTGGCACCGTCAGCTAAGCTATGATGCTCACATGCCAATTGTTGAGAAATCACAAGTTGGAAATAACGGCAGCCATCTTGTAATATTTACCTTGTAAATGTGAGTAAAGGACTAAAATACTAGGCATATGGGGTATTCTTATATTCAGGAGAAGCAAATGAATATATTTAGGGGTATTTTTTTTTCATTAACTAATAGTATGCAAATCCTGACAGAAAAATGTAAGCAAAATGTTGTTTTTTTTCAATTTTTTTCCTCTTTTTTTCTATTTTAATCAAATTAAACAATGAGGTATTCATATAATTGTGGTATCAAAAGAAAGCCCTACTTGTGCTTAAAAAAACAGTATATAATTTATGTGGGTGCACAAAAGGAATTAAAGAGAAAATATGGTTGAACAAAGACATAGTCAAAAAAGTCAAAATTGCTCCGGTCCTTAAGTCAAATCAAACTCAGATTTTCCCGGTCCTTACGGGGTTAAGTGACAGATGTAGCCAAGGAATTTCAATGCATTGATTACATGTCTGGTATAAGGGTTGATACACACACACACACACACTGCTACAAATGTGAGTTAGGCGGGTTTAAGCTATAAGAAGGCGAGGGTGTAATGAGGAGAAGAGGAGGGTGAGAGCAGGAGAAAAGAGAGGGATTGCTAATGAGCGGAAGGGGAGGGTGCAATGAGGTGGGCAGAAGGAGGGTGGAGGAAGGGGGTTTGCAGGACAAATGGATAGGCAAAGTGAAGGGTGGGAGGGGGAAGTGGAAAGAAGTGTGGAAAGGGAGGATACGTGTTTTAAACTGAAACTGTGGGCATTGATTTTGATAGGTGTGACCACACCTGTTAAAATTAGTGCCCCCTGCCAACTCCTTGCAGAGATGTAAACAGGAATGACCAAAGGACTTCTCTCTCCCTGGTCACTACTGTCAAAATCTCCACCCCCTGGCAATTTACTGCCATACAGGCTCGTCCTGCCCTCCTGCCGCCCCAGGGTGCAACTGCCACAGATCCAGAAACTGCTCCCAAAACCAGACTAGCCTATCATACATACATAATACAATATACAATTTCATCTCATGACCATCTTCATCTGTTGTCGATCCACTGCAGAATGAAGGCCTCCTCAGCAAGCCTACAACAATATATATACGTATATATGTATGTATAATATACACGCATAATGGAAGCTTGTATTCATTATGCTACTTTATAATGTATTGCACTGGAACTGCTCCTGAAGCCTGCTTGTTGTTTAGGTTGTGATGCATTTAGTATTGCGTCCATTCTTCTTGATAGTACCTTTGTTAAAACCTTAAAGCATCTGAAATGGAAATTGGCAGGCCACATAGTAAGAAGATCTGACGGTAGATGGACCTTTAGAATTTTGGAATGGATTCCACTAGATACCAAACTCCCAAGAAGAAGACCAAATACAAGATGGGTAGATGAATTTTGCCAAACAAGACTGAAGTTGTTGGACACTTGCTGAGGAGACCTTCATCCTGCAGTCTATCAACAATGGCTGAATATATATATATATATATATATATATATATATATATATATATATATATATATATACACACATACAGTACTGCGCAAAAGACTTAGGAAGGTGTAAAAACATGATGTAAAGTAAAGAATGCTGTAAAAAATAGACATGTTAATAGTTTAATTTTATCAATTAACAAAATGCATGGTGAGTGAACAGAAGAAAAATCTAAATTAATTCAATATTTCTTGTGACCATCCTATGCCTTCAAAACAGGGTCAATTCTTCCAGGTACACTTAAACAAAGTCAGGTATTTTGTAGGCATAAAGTCTGGTGTATGAATAAACAATTATACCAAACAGGTTCTAATGATCATCACTATCATTGACTGAATCAGAAACAGCTGTGTAGGAGGAATATGACTGGGTGAGGAACAGTCAAACTCCACTAAGAAGGTAAGGTTGCTGAAGACAGTTTAATGTCAAAAGTCATACACCATAGCAAGACTGAGCACTACAACAAGATACAAGGTAGTTATACTGCATCAGCAATGACTATCCCAGGCAGAAATTTCAAGGCAAACAGGGGTTTCCAAATGTGCTGTCCAAGCTCTTTTGAAGAAGTACAAAGAAACGGGCAACACTGAGGATCGTATGTGCAGAAAGCAGTGGGACCCTGGAACAACCATCTACTGTCCAGAGAAGGCTGGTCAGTAGTGGTCTTCATGGAAGACTTGCAGCCAAAAATACCTCCGACGTGGAAACAAGGCCAAGCGACTCGACTATGCATGAAAACACAGGAATTGGAGTGCAGAAATATGGCAGCAGGTGATCTGGACTGATAAGTCAAATTTTGAAATATTTGTCTGTAGCAGAAGGCAGTTTGATCACAGAAGGGCTGGAGAGAAGTACAAGAATGAGTGTCTGCAGTCAACATCGATGCATGGTGGAGGTTCCTTGCAAGTTTGGAGCTACAATACTACAAATGAAGTTGGGGATTTGGTCAGAAGGAATGGTATCCTGAATCTGAGTAGTACAGGCAGATACTTACCCACCATGCAATACCCAATAATTAACAATAAAAGCCACAGAGCAGTTCCAGAGAGCTCTCATGTATTCTTGAAGTGAAAAAAAAACTGAACAGTCAAGCAGCAGGAGCAAGTAAACAAATTAAAACAGAGTGGTCTCTTCTTTCATATCAGTAGCCACACGGAACCCCCCACCCATGTGCAGCCACCTTACTTGTTTTGATGAGGAGAAGTACTGACTTCTCCCCACTTCTGAATCCTATGCATCCAGGTTTTGTTTTTGTTTTTTAAACATTGGTACATGTTCATACGTGTCCATCTGCTGAGTGTGCATGTAGTGTCATCCCCATGCTGATTTATTTTCTGAAAGTTGAGTAAAAAAAAGTAGATTAAGGTCAACCTTTGCCACCATATAATGCAGAAAATAACCCTGTATATGCCATAGTAACATAGTTGATGAGGCTGAAAAAATGATGTGTTCATCAAGTCCAGCCCATGCCAAATCACCCCTGTTGATCCAGAGAAATGCAAAAAAATAAAACATTGAAGCTATTTCCAATAAAGCCCCAAGGGGGTAAAAAAATTCATCCTGACTCCAAATGTCATATATTTCCCTGGATCAACAACCTATTTGCATTGAAGCCATCTTTCATAATTCTCAGTATTGTTCTGTGCACGATAAGTAATCATTACTTTTTTGAAAGCAGTTACAGTATCTGCAGCCCTTACTGTAAAAAAAATCCCTGCCTTAGTTTTAGTCTAAAGCGCCTTTCCTCCAGTCTTTATGGATGACCTCTTATTCTTAGCTCAAATCTTTGAGCTGCTATAAATATAAAAAAATTAAAATATTCTCCTAAATGCATCCATTCTGTATCTGCCATTACAACATCTTTGGGCATGAAAAGAATATCAGCAATATCTGTAGAAGAATGATGACTTGCAAAAGCTCCTGTATGGCAACACCAGAACTGCTCAGGAAGAGGTATTTTGTACCTGTGGTTTATCCATCAATTTGACAGGCCAAACCACACACAAATTAAAAAACAGGATGAAGTCATAGATCAGGGAGGGAGGGGGAGAATTAGAATCAATACAATTTAAAAACTACACAGTATATATTTAAGGACAGAGAATGTTAATCTTTGCCCTCCCTTTAACATACATTAGTCCCCCCCTATAATATTACAGTTAATTTTGTTCCCTGGCTTAACCCCTTGAATGCTAAAGAAGTCTCTGAGAAATTGGAAAGCAATGCTAACATACAACTTGTCCTATAAAAAAAGTAATAAAGGAGTAAACATTTTCTATACTTTCATGGAACTGTATATACATACCTGCATATGCTGTTTTCAACATGTTTCACATCCCACTTCCTGGCCAGCACATTATACTAGACTTGAGCAAATTGGTTCGGCCAGTTTCAGAATTAGGACAAATAAGGGTCATTCGTCATCATTCAGGCCAGCTGAAAGGGAAGGGCCATTCATAAAAAAAAAACTAATCCGAACAGCCCTGGTCCTGAAATTTAGTTGTAAATTTTGGAAATTCGGACTACAGCTTCCCACGCTCTACTTTCCCGCCCTCTCTAGTCCAATTAGCTTCTTCGTTTCATGATGGGGGTTGGACTAATGGCACAGACACCCAGACAGCCTGCATTTCCTGTTAGTCCATTGCTGGAGCTCAGAGAGAGAAGAAGCAGAGCGAGAGTGTCCAGAAAAGCGATTTTATTAGCCAGTCTAGTGCCTTATTAGCCAGTCCAGTGCCAGTCTAGTGCCTTATTGCCACTGTCAGGAGCTGTAAATTTTTTTCAGAGTGACACAGCCAATCTGACAGTTGTTGTGTAGGCAGGCAGCCAGCATTAGTGACTTATTGCCACTACAAGGGTGTGTAATTTTTTTCCTGTGTAAAATAAAAATATTAGTTATTTGTGTTAATAATCTTTTTCAGAGTGACACAGCCAGTCTGACAGTTGTTTTGGCAGACAGGCAGCCAGCCCTAGTGCCTTATTGCCACTACAAGGGAGTGTCATTTTTTTCCTGTGTAAAATAAAAATATTAGTAATTTGTGTTAATAATAATTTTCAGTGCGACACAGAAAGTCTGACAGTTGTGTAGGCAGGCAGCATTAGTGCCTTATTGCCACTCCAAAGGATTGCCATTTTTTTCCTGTGTAAAATAAAAATATTAGTAATTTGTGTTAATAATAATTTTCAGAGTGACACAGCCAGTCTGACAGTTGTGTAGGCAGGCAGCCATAGTGTCTTATTGCCACTGCAAGGGAGTGTCATTTTTTTTTCCTGTGCAAAATAAAAATATTAGTAATTTGTGGGTGTGTGCTGCTCAGCTCATGCAGGACTGCTATCCTGGTAGTTAAGGCTGCTCTCGATGATGGCAATAACACTAGAAGGTTGTCAGCACTTCTGGAGTTGTGCCGACAAGTTGCTGGCCAGTTCCATCGGAGAGTCAAAGATAGCCAGCTTCTCAGGAAGTAAAAGAAAAAGACAGACCTCCCAGAGCACCGCCTAAAACAATATGCTGGGACCAGGTGGAACTCCACCTTAGATATGCTAGAGCGTATCCTGGAACAGAAAAAGGCAATTAACGCAATGTCGTGTCACCATTTCACTGACAGTAACAGAACACTAGGAGGACTGAATGGGCCCTGATGGAACAGGTAGTGACAGTCCTCACGCCTTTCTGTGCTTTGACAGAAATTTTAAACAAAGAGAACACTAGCCTGGCCAAAGTCATTCCCCTCTTCACACACCTCTCCTTAAAAACAGAGTTTCCTTGCCCATAGGGAACACTTGCCTGGTGCTGAGGGAATATAATTCCTTATGTTGCTGCCCTTCTAACTAGGCTGAAAAAGGAACTGACTCGGCACATGGACAATTGTCCCGAGTTAATGCTTGCCACAAATTGAGATCCTCAAATCAAAGGCAAGATGGAACTTAGTTCCAATTCCCTCACTGCCTGGAGGGAACTATTGATAGCAAGGTTGCGTGAGAGGCAAAGAAAAAACAGAATACAGTCAGAGGAGGCAGGAGACGATCCCGCAGATGAGCTGGAGGAGTGTGGTGGTCTTCTGGGACCTATCAGTAGCAGCGCCAGTAGCACTTCATCTTGTTCCAGTGGAGCAGCTGCTGTTTTTTATGCTGAGGCAATGGACAGATTATGCTTTGGACAAAACAAACAGCTCCCCATAAATAGAAAAAGTGCTGAGTTTGAGGTTAAGGCTTACCTTGCGGAACTTTCTTTGCCCCCAAATACATATCCCTTGAGTTTATGGGATAGCAAGAGGGCTGTTTGGCCTACTTTGACCCTGGTAACCCAGGAGTTGCTTTCTTGCCCCCCAACCACTGTCCAGAGCAAGTGGCTATTTTCCACAGCAGGATATATATTTAGCCCCCAGCGCTCTCAATTGGCCCCCCAGCTCATGAAGCAAATTTTTAAAAGTCAACCTGCCAAAGCTGGGTTAGCCTGCTCTCAGGTTCGATGTAGATTAGAAAAAAAAAAAAAAGGACTTCATCTACAATCATCCATAGTACCACAGTACGCTGAGCGCTCCAGCTTATCCAGCTCTAGAACCGTAGTAGGTGGACAGAGGACACCCCCCCTGACTTGGTGGGACACAGGGGGGAATTTAAGGTCTACATTATTGTCCCACTATACAGGTTGTTCAGTCTTGCTCTATTGTTTTTCATCTTTTCTAAAAAAAAAAAAGTCTGCGGTATCTATCTACCTGCCTGCTCCAGTGTTCTGCAGTTTGCTGCTGGCTACATCTACAGTGTTCCTGTCATCCCAAGTCCACCCTGCACCAGTCATCCTCAGTTTTCTAGTCTCTTCTAAAAAAAGTCTGCAGTAACTATCTACCGAGTCCTGCTCCGGTGTTCTGCAGTTTGCTGCTGGCTACATCTACAGTGTTCCTGTCAGGCCAGGACTGGGACAAAAAAACAGGTCCAGGCATTTAAGTTTGAGCAGCCCATTTTTATTTTTTGAGCAGCCCATGGGGCGGATCATGGGCGGAGCTTATAATCACGCGCGGTGCGCCGCACGTTGATTGCCCGCCCACCAGGAAACTTGTAACGAGGTGACCGTCTTTCATAAAGTGAAAGACAGCCCAAACTCATTTAATTCTTAATTTTTTTTAAAACACCCGGACCAACCCACTGGGCAAATGTCCGGTATGCCCGATGACCAGCCCGGGCCAGGTTCCTGTCATCCTGAGTCCGCCCTGCGCCAGTCATCCTCAATTTTGTAGTCTCTTCTAAAAAAAGTCTGCTGTGTCTATCTACTGAGTCCTGCCTGCTCCAGTGTTCTGCAGTTTGCTGCTGGCTACAGCTACAGTGTTCCTGTCATCCTGAGTCCGCCCTGCACCAGTCATACTCAGTGTTCCTTCTTCCTTTGAATTTCATTTATTTGTTCATTTGTGCTCATCATCATACTTCATCTACTTTATCCATAGTGCCATAAGGCTAAAGATCCACTTTATCCTGTTCCACCATCTTCATTTAGACCCTGGAGATGGTTCCATTTATTTTTACTTATTTAATTTTTTATTGTATATTTTAAATTCGGCTGAATATTTTAGACTATTGCTGAATTTCGTCCCAGTTGAAAAGGTCCGGTCCGAAATGCTGATCCTCAGAATGGAAAAAAAACATTTTGTTCGAAATTGAATTTTACCGATTTTTTTTGCCGTACACAAGTCTACATTGTACTCTACTTTGTAAAACAGCAAGAAGTGAAGATTCAGAACAAAAATGATTTCCCCAAACTGCTGAAATAAGAACATATGCAATATCATACCTTAACATCTTTGGTCCTTAAAGGTTTAAAGCTCTCCTGTAACTCAAAGGTAAATGGTTAAAGGGATAGTAATACTTAATATGTAAAAAATATATATTGTAGGGTTTATTCTTCTGAGTAAAACAAATGTACCCATACCGCTGAGAGGTATTTTATTCAAAGTTATTGCAGCTCAAACTTGAACTTATTAGGTGCAGTATCTCAATGGCCTGAAATTGTACAGTGGCACTGTTGCTACACCATCCTATGTACAGCTGTGGTCAGTTGACCATAAATCACCATAAGATGGAGTAGCAATGGTGCCACTGTACAATTACAACCACTGTGATACTGCAACTGAAAAAAAAATCAAGTTTGAGCTGTAATAACTTCTGACAGTGGGAGTACCCTTGTTTTACTCAGGTATAACCCCTACAACTTTTCTGGCATATTAAGTATCCACCAAATGTTAAAGATGATTAAAAACTGCTTATAGGTTATACTAGTCATATGTTTGGAATATACATTTTTTGGAGAAATTAACCTATATTTGTTGGTGGCACAGTGTGGCTCTTTATGCTAATTAGTTTGTGTTTGCAACAATATTATAACACGTACTATGAATGCATCTAGGCAGAACTCTCACACACAGGGGTCATTTCTAATAGAAAGAAAAAAATGTTCAGAGATTCACTTTAAGGCCCAGAGAGGAGCAATGCATTGTGCACCTCTCTGGGCCTTAAAGGGATAGTAATACTTCAAAATTACTATCCCTTATATTGAAGCCCTTAAAAACCGAATTAAATGCCTTTATGGTTTGCGAGATAGCCGCTTTTAAACTTCGCTCTCCCCTGCCTCTCCCCTGACGTCAGCGTTCTTGCTCCAGCAGGGGAATCCGTTCATTGAATCAAGCAGAGGCTCTTCAGCAGAGCCAGATCTCGTTATATAGAAGAAACGATCCTTCACTAAAACGGTCTTCTACATGTGCTTGGTAACCAAGCACACGTAAAAGACTGTTTTAGTGAAGGATCTTGTCTTCCATAACAAGATCTCAGCTCTGCTGAAGAGCCTCCGCCGGTCCTGGGACCGGATTTCCCTGCTGCAGCAAGAATGATGACGTCAGGGGAGAGGCAGGGGAGACCGAAGTTTAAAAGCGGCTATCTCGCAAACCATAAAGGCATTTCATTCGGTTTTTAAAGGGCTTCAATATAAGGGATAGTAATTTTGAAGTATTACTATCCCTTTAAGGGTTTAATCTATACAGGCTTTATGTATAAAGCCAACGTGAAGCAATTCTGGGGTAATCCAACAACATCAAAGTTACTAAATAAATCTTCCCATTGATTTAAAAGGGGCTTTCAATACCTTGAATGTAGTGGTGTCACATTGGAAACATAGCATTCAAAGGGTTAAAAAGGCCTATTTTAAACACTGAGATTTTAGGGGATTTTTGTCTGCTATGGTGCAGTTGACGTGCCTCCCTTAATTAGTCCGTTTCTTCAGGGAACATCAGCTTCTCTTATTAAATACTTTTTGTTCTGTATAACTTGCATTATGTTAATGGTTTCACAACCTGATCTGAGTGGAGCATTTCTTAATACAATAAAAGTACTTGCTTCATACGTGCAGAGTAACAAAGTCAAAACACATTTTACAGAAAGTCAGGATTTCATGGTTTCACATAGAATAAGATGTTCACTCTTTGAGTATCAGAGGGGTATGAAATGCATTGTGTACCCATCTGGCATTCAAAAGGTTAGAGCAAATTGTGTCAGTTGTTGCAGAAATCATAAATACATTTGTAATTAGTACCAATTGCTTTTAAAATAACATTAACACCGTTTACTACATGCCTCAGTGTATCTACTTTAAATTGGAAACTGGATATGCTCACAGTTAAAGCCCACAAGTTTTCCCTGGGGGGAAATTACTAGCCTTGCGCCTTCAATAGAAAGAGAGAGAAAGTGAGTGACAGAGAGAGAGAGAGAGAGAGAGCGAGGATCTCTTAAAGGAACAGTAACACATGATTAGACTGGGTTACATACACTTAAATACCCTATACTCCAAGCTAGCGTCTGAGGCTTAATATATAATCATAGAAATGCCTTGTGGTGGCTTCCATTCATGTTTTGTGCAGGATCCCCAAGACAACATTATTGATGTGTGTCTCAGACAGTGCAGTGTTGTTCGTAAACTGTTAGAGACAAGATAAAAGCCTTTATGAATAGAAGAGCAATGGATACTAATATCAACATATTGAGTGCCTTATTCATGAAGCTAAAAGTGCAATTCTGGAGTAAACCAATTGCAACTAGGATCGGAAATCAACAATCCTTTTTTTGGGGCTTTTAAGGCGTTAAATTCTATAATAAATGGGGATCTGTAGAATTTCCATTGAAACCCAGTGGTGCAGTTGATTTGCTCCAGAATTGCTCTAGTGTACCTTGTAGAATAAAGATCTAAGGGCTGCATTCAGGTTCAAATAAAATTAATAAGATTCGCATATATATATTTATTTCATTTTAACCCCTTAACTCCGCATGACATGCTAGGTCTATCACACGATTCGGTCCTTTGAGGATGGATGACAATCCTAGCATGTCATGGGTTAATGATCACAGCGCACCTGTGGTTTTTTTTGTTGAGGGAAGACTGACTTCTCCAGACATTCCAAGTGGTTCCTCATTTTGCAGCAGCAATCACACATGCAAATGGTGTCACACGACAAAGACAATGTATTCAAAAATTGCCTTTGTCACTGTTCTCTGCCCCTCTCTTCCTCACTGTGATCATGAGGCAGAGACAGAGAACACAGTTCATAAGACTTCAAATGACCAAGGGGAGGGGGGCATTTTTGTTTCAGGCAGTGCTGCTGAGGGCAGGACTGGTGGGCAATGCATTTTTAGGCTACTTCATGACCTATTGATACCTCATTATGTAGTTGAAAAATGATTTTGTCAAGATCAAAAGTATTTTATTTACACAGATTATAATATTAATATAATAGTATACACATATATACACACACCACACTGTCTCATCTCTTAAAAAGAGAGACACCAGGGTAGGAGAGACATTGGGATTTTCATCTCAGGGGACAACTGGGGAGGATAAGCAAATGTTCATTCTTTGTATCCAATCCTGCTGAAAATGCACTGAGTACAAATCATCAAAAGGAAACCTATGAAAAAGTATTTTATTTTATTATTTTTTTTATTATTTTCACTTTGTTTATATTATTATCAAACTAAATGATGAGTTATACTGGTAAACATGTAAGGAGCTTCTCTTTATAGACGTGGTTCCCAACACTCTCCCCAGAGACCCCTAACACTCCATCTCTTTAGGAATTTACTGCTTGAGTTAAAGTCAGCTAATCAAAGGCTCAGTCATGTAATTAACTGAACTGAACACATGTAGGGAAATCAAACACAGGGCATGTCATCTGCAACTCAGGATAGGGTTAGGGTTAGGAATGACTCCTTATTTGTATTTATGAGCCAGGCTGTTTTGTTTTTTAAGCAGGTGTGTATGAAGGGCAGACTAAAATGGATCTTGGTAAATACAAGCAACTTTGGGTATATTTCAAATAATATACCAGACTTTGATGGGTAAACAAATTAAAAGCCACTTATTCCTTCAGTAACAATTCAAATGTTAGCTGCACTATGCCGAAACATAGCTTCAAATGCTGAAACATGTTTGGTTCACTGGGTTCTGGATCATTAGCAGATAAAGCGTTCTTTACAAATTAACCATCATTGTTCGTTAAATTCCAAGAGCACTTGTCTACTAGCAGTGATGTTCTGTCTAGAATACACGTGGTGGATAACATCCTACTAAGTTCTCAAGGTGAACTACATTTATGCTTCCCCTGCCAGTCATTAGAGATTAAAGAACAGTATCAAAGCCACGCATCTGAAACAGTACAGCAGACTAGTAACTGGCTGAGATTTTTCATCATAAATTACATATTCCATTGAGGGGAAAATGGGTGTGCCAGGCATTACAAAGCAATGAATTACACATTCCTCTGGAACTTAAAGCAACAGTCTTAAAAAGTGCTAAAATGTATATTTATAGAGGCTGAAAGGAACAGGCAGTATGTCATTAATCATGTAATAAAAACTTCCAAGGTTTAAATCCC
The DNA here is from genome assembly GCA_037306005.1 of Rhinophrynus dorsalis. Classification (NCBI taxonomy): domain Eukaryota; kingdom Metazoa; phylum Chordata; class Amphibia; order Anura; family Rhinophrynidae; genus Rhinophrynus; species Rhinophrynus dorsalis. The sequence goes on along the minus strand of CM074724.1, from coordinate 98,025,792 downwards.
ATTGCAACCCTTCTGAAAAGAAAATAATTTCATTTACTTACAAAAGACTTGGGAATATCAAGTGCTGCAATTTACAACTTCAGAAATAAAATTAAGCTAGAACTATCATTTAAAGCAGAATTAATAGGCCAGTATAGAGTCAATAAAGACCCTTTTAAACCACTGTCAGTGCCTCCAGCTTGCTGTGAAGATCACAGGTGCCTTACCTGATGTTCCTGGGAGCTTAGTCTTCACACCATAGAAGCTCTGTGTTGTTCCATCTGCCAGCAATGAGCTTGTATGGTGAAAGGTCCCATGAGCTTGGAGTAAGGTGTCATCCAGCTTTGCAGATCTCCGTGACCTGCACAGCAAATCAGCAGAGAATGGGCATGTTATAAGCTATATTCCCATAGCTTTGAGGGTACTTCCAGTGGTTTAAAAGATTCTTCAGTTAGCCTTATACTGACCTTTTAATGTCTTCTAATGAAAACCTCCCACTTACTTTACTATGGTCAGAAAATCCTAATGGCCCCTATGACATGCCCTGGTGTCTTTGTTCAAGAGGTGTGCAAAGTACTGGTCAGACCTGGGACTTTTGAATGCTTATATGACGCTATTTCTTTTCACAGGGATAACTACTCTCAAATCAATGGTAATATATGTTCTTACTCCTTCTCTTTTGTATGTAGTCTTCATTTCAGATTACCCTGTAACCTTTTGTTTGTATATATGTCTGTGGCATATCTTGTTCACCCAGCTACCTTCTCCTCTCTCACACACAGGTTTCAGTGTCATATATAGCTCATTAGTGCCTTACGCAGAGAAGAAATATTTTAAAGCACATCATACTGACCCTGGCAAAATGAAAGTACAGCCACAAAGGGTTAGGCAGCTTCTCTCTAAAGGAGAGAACCAGCCAACCCCAAATTTACATTTTGACCTTGTTGGGCCTTAGCAGTGAGGTATAATTGATCTCTCTAGGCACTATAAGCAAGGGGTCCATGGCTGAATCCCCCTGTTACCCTTGAGGTGACAATCCCAAGGATAATTTGCCTATGCAAAGCACCGATCAGAGCTGCTCATCTAGGAACAAGCCTGCATTACAATTTATCAGGTACAGGTACAGTGTCCTACCCAGGGTGCAGACTCTTAACTCACCAGTGCCTTCCATAAAGAGAAAATATTCTAAAGCACATCATGCTGATACTACCATAATGGCAGTCAATTCTTCTCTGAATGAGAGAACCAGCCACCCCTAGACATATGTTTCGGCCTCGTCCGATAGGTGCAGCTAATCCACTAAGCACTGTGAGCAAGGTATCTATACCTGGATTCTCCTGTGATACTGGTCAGAGATATAGGATATTAAATTAAATATTTAGAATAGGAATATGTAGTATATTATGCTTTAGCATTATTTTCCCTGTGTAAGGCACTTGTAATCTAAAAGAGAATTCACCCTGGGTAAAGCATCACTGCTATAAAATCTGCTAAATTCTATGACAGGCGTGTTCCAAGTTGAGCACCTCTGGCCAGTTCTTTTGCAGTTTTCAAGAGATCACATCTTAAATTAGTCATGGATGTCATGTCCATGGAGACAGATCCACAGGACCTCAAACTCTGGTTACTGCACAGGGATACCTTAACTTTTGGCCCAGACTGGTACAATGTATTACTTCACAATGCGACATACAGCCCACTAAGCACTGTGAGCAAGGTATCTATACCTGGATTCTCCTGTGATACTGGTCAGAGATATAGGATATTAAATTAAATATTTAGAATAGGAATATGTAGTATATTATGCTTTAGCATTATTTTCCCTGTGTAAGGCACTTGTAATCTAAAAGAGAATTCACCCTGGGTAAAGCATCACTGCTATAAAATCTGCTAAATTCTATGACAGGCGTGTTCCAAGTTGAGCACCTCTGGCCAGTTCTTTTGCAGTTTTCAAGAGATCACATCTTAAATTAGTCATGGATGTCATGTCCATGGAGACAGATCCACAGGACCTCAAACTCTGGTTACTGCACAGGGATACCTTAACTTTTGGCCCAGACTGGTACAATGTATTACTTCACAATGCGACACACAGCCCTCTGGTCCTTAAAAGGTTAAATAGACTCACGCATTCTACCATCTTCATTTTGAGAAAACTGTGAGCATGTGCCATGTCTGCTTCCATGAGCACAACTAAACAAGGCATAAGGTCAAAATTCATAGGGTTTCATAAAATAGAATTTGAGAACAGATCATCCAGTCTGCCAAATTTTTCCTACTGTAAAAACCTCAAACCTTAGTTGGTCCTTGGTCTTGTTTAATGATCAGGACAGTCTTATGCCTATCCCCTACATGCTTAAAGGGATAGTAATGTTTCACAAAAACAGCAGCTCCAATTAATCTTCATAGTATTTGGGCCATGGAAAGTGTCATTTCAATACTGTTAGAGTTTTGTTCAAGAGTAATTGAATGATAAAGTTTCCCACTCCTGTCCCTTTTAGCTAGTGTAAGTCACCTCATCTCAGATGTGAAATTTGGTCCACAGACCAGACAGATCACAGCAAGGGATTATCAGTTTTTTCCTTGTGCTATTTGAAGATTGTCCCCCTCTGCAAGTCACATGGATACCACCTTTGTGTTCTGAGGTGAGCAGTGTTACATCAGTAAAAGGGGTGGGAGGGGGATACTGTATCATTCCATTACTCTTGAACTACAACTCGACGGTACTGAAATAACACTGTCCATGGCCCAAATACTATGAAGATTGACAGTATTGAAATAACACTCTCCATGGCCCAAATACTATGAAGATTAATTGGAGCTGCTTTTATTTTGAAACATTATTATCCCTTTAAATTCTGTCACTGTATTAAGTTCTACCACTTCTGCTGGTAGGTTATTCCACTTATCTACTACCCTCTCAGTGAAGTAAAACTCTTACATTATGTCTAAACCTGTGTCCCTCTAGTTTTAGACTATGACCTTTTGTCCTAACATTTCTACTCCTTTGAAATGTACTTCCATCCTGCACTCTGTTGAATCTCTTCATGTATTTGAATGTTTCTGTCATATCCCCAGTCTCTTCCAAGCTATACATGTTTAAATCGTTTAGCCCAACTGGATATTTCTTATTCTGTAAATCATTCCCCATTTTAATAGCCCTTCTCTGAATTTTTTCTAGAGTACCTATATCCTTCTGGATGTGGGGCCACCAGTACTGTACACAATACTCTAGGTGAGGTCTAGCCATAGATCTGTACAGTGGCATGGCCAGTTTCCTCTTTCTGTTACTAGTGACTAGGTATACAACCCTGCACCCTTAGGATTTTCTTTCCATAATTAGGTAAACCGGGTATTTTATTATAAGACTAGTTGAACAGCCCGTTACACGGGCCACAGTGCCACTGCCACCCGGTAGCAGGGCAGTCAGCTGCAGTGGAGACTGCCCGCACCACGGCTGATACAGAGCTGGACGTTCCTTCGGAGAGCCCAGCTCTGTATCAGCCGCGGCGCGGGCAGTCTCTACTGCGCATGACTGCAGCACGTGCAGCAGTGTCTACTGTGCATGTCGCGGCGTTACACACAATTTAGCGAATTATTATATAGGATGTTACTTCTCCTAGACGGAATATATCACCTTCAAAAAAAAAAAGTTTCATGTCAGTAGTCAAATATACAAGGTGTTGTGAGGGGCCAATTGTATTATTTAGTTGTCTGAATTTATAATAATTTTGAGAAAACTGTGAGCATGTGCATGTCTGCTTCCATGAGCATAACTAAAAAGGCACAAGGTCAAAATTCATAGAGGTTCATAACATAGAATTTGAGAGCAGATCATCCAGTCTGCCGATATTTTCCTACTGTAAAAACCTCAATCCTTAGTTGGTCCTTGCTCTTGTTTTATGTTCAGGACAGCCTTATGCCTATCCCATGACAGGCTTAATTTCCCTCACTGTATTAAATACTACTGCTGGTCAGCTATTCCACTTATCTACTACCCTCTCAGTGAAGTAATTTTTTTTACATTACATCTAAGCCTTTGTCCCTCTAGTTTTAGGTCTCTTGTCCTAACATATCTACTCCTTTGAAATGTACTTCCCTCTCTGCACTTTGTTGAATCCCTTCATGTATTTGAATGTTTCTACAGGTCTATGGCTAGACCTCACCTAGTTTATCAGGGTGTAATTATTAATCCCTAGGTCAGTGGTTCTCAAGTTTTTTTTTCTCAAGGTACCCCTAACATGCAGTCTGGCATTTTGGGTCACCCCTATCATTTTATGTAATTTATTAAGGGTGTATTGAAGGTTACAAATACATAAATATAGAGTTATTGTTAGACCTCACAACTAAAATAAACATATTGTGCATAGTAACATCCATGAATATACAGTTGTAAGTATACATTCACATTTTTATCAAACCCTTAAAGATAAAATGGGCCACCCTAAGTGGATGTCCGTGGCACACCAAAGTGCCATGGTACCCTGGTTGAAAAACACTGCCCTAGGTACTAGAAATGATTCTACCACAATGTTTCAAAATGCAGTGGCGATATCGCAGTTATCCAAGGGGTTAAGCAAAATCTAGGCAGGAATTGTATCCATAGTGTTAAACATAAGCGGTTAAAGTGGACCTGATTTCAACAACAGCACTATATATGTGGAACTCATTACCATTCTCCATTAGATTCTCCCCTAGCTTTCAGCCATTCAAGTGCTCCCTCAAAACCCATCTAATCAAAGACGTTTATAGCCCAAACCTATAACTGCAGCTGTGACAACTGTACATTATTGTCTCCTTTTCTGCCCAACCTGACAGTTTTCCCAGACTCCCCCTTCTCTTTAAGTAAATGGAACCCCATCTGAATGTTTGTTGTTTCCCTTTTCCATCTAGATTGTAAGCTCTTTGGAGAAGGGATTGCTCCACCGTATCAATTATTTTGTATATGTGTCTTGTTCTAATGAGATCCTTAATTGTACAGTGCTGCTGAATATGTGATTTATACATTCCTAATAAAATAATGATATTCAGCAGTCAAGGGGGAGTGGTCATCCTGCATCATCTGGGGAGCCAAATGTTACCCACCCCGGTCTTTAAAGATGAACTACCACCCTATATAAAGTCCCCCCACAATAGTTAAGCATATGGCAATTAGCAGTTTAATAGTGCTATTATCCAACACATGTACCAGGTTCTGAAGTAATCCTTCTGAAACTGACGGCCAGGCTTTTTTCTTTAGAGCCATATGCGCACCTGCACTATCAGTCCCTTCTGGTACCTTAAGGTACCATGCAATGCCTCCTAGAGGAGATGGGGATGGACAGCGCAGACGTGCAGGCATCTCTAAGCCAAGATGTCTACGTGCAAGCCTGGCCGTCGATCTCTGAAGAAGGATTACGTCAGAACCTGGTCTTGTGTCAGATAATAGCACTAACAGCTAATCACCATATGCCTAATTATTGGGGGGGCACTTTATATAGGGTGGTAGTTCCTCTTTAACGGACAGTATCAATGAAAACCTTTTTTATATTCGGTAACCCACAATCTACTACATATAGTATGCAATACTACATACAGTACTCATCTCACTTAGGCCTAGATTACATTGCAAGTAATGTTATCTCACAGATTCATCTGTGGGGAAAAGTGGCAATGGAACTCATACCTTACTTGGCTCTAGTGGTTTACTTCTTGTGGACTGAACATCTGTAATCCTGCAAAGTTTTGCGTAAGCTTCCTGGTCAGCAGAGGCTGATTTGGAGCGGTAATTGGGAGGAAAGTAGCTTCTGTGGATTCCAGTAATTATATTAGATACAACTTTTCCTTGTTAATCCAACACTTCACAAGCCAATCATTTCACAAAATGAATTGTGTGTTTCTCAGCCGAGAGGGCATCCCTGTGATCACCCTTCTTCACCTTTGCATCAGTGATGTACTGAAAAGAGAGATTTTAGACATTATCCAAGTTGTAATGATTTAAGGCCTTAGAGAGAAAGCAAGAGTTATGCAATTCTTCAGCAATCCCAACTGCACCATAAGATGTAATACACTTTTCAAAATTCCTATTAATTTAGTTTTAACCCCTTGTATGCTTGAGATGTCACCAGTGCATTGTGAAGCAACGTACCATTTTAGTTAAGGGGCCTTTTTATTCATCCCCTCCTGCTGTGGTGAAGTTGGTTTGATGAGTCAAGTACCATTTTGGGTGAAAGGCTGATTTGCTCTAATAGTTCAGGCACATTACTTGTCAAAATGCCAGCTTTATCTCTGTTCTGTCCATGGAACACTGATCTGAATATCAGTAGTGTGCCACCAGTCACAAGCTAGCAAAGTAAATGATAACACTCTCAGTGGAACAGGCACCTAAGAGAGGCCACACTTAAGTATAGACCAATTACATCTTATACAATTAAGATTTCTATTTGTTTATAGTTAAATAACATAAATGTAATAATCAAGATATTCTCAACACCACCAATTACACAGACATTTTGAATCTGAATTAAAGTGTTAAAGGAGCAGTTAAGTTTTTAATGACAAAAAGTTATATGGTGTTTTGCTGCTGAGTAAAACAAGGATATTCCCACTGCTGGATTTTTTTTTTATTCAAAAGTTATTACAGCTCATTTGGTTTGTTTCAAATTAAACTGCAATTGCTATTGTGACCATGAGGTGGTGCTGTTCCTATCACGTCCTATGAATAACTGTAGTCTATGATGCAAGCTCTACTACAGAGTGAGTTTTATATCAATAATAAACAACTTTCTTTTAGATGGAACTGTTGCTAATAGTTCGATAATACATAACATTTTTGAGTTGTAATAATTTTTGAATGAAAAGTTTCCCAGCAGTAAGAGAACCCTTGTTTTACCCAACAAGAAAAGCTCTATAACAAATGCATGCAGTTATGGGTCACATGATCAGACATCCATGTTTCAGGGCCGAGTTTTCTGTTGATAACAATAATGAAATACATGTTATTTGTCCGCTGTAAAATAAAAGCAGTTCAAAAAAGTTTCATCAACTTTATTCATACAAAAATGCAGTTATACTAGCCTATTCCTAGTAATTTATCAGTTTTTATCAATTCACTGAGGATACTGGTATCTAACATATTAAACTATTCTTGAGAATAGGGTGTGATTTACAAAAGGTAGTAGTGAGCAGGTGATTAGGCCCTCATACTGACTAGGTCATGTGTGCTCCTTAAATAAGTAAAAAAATGTTTTTGTTAAAAATCTCAGAGGGAGCTGCACCCTGTGTTCAGGAGGCCCACATTTTGAATTTCTCTTTGCTCTATACGATGTTTTCATAAATAAATTTAAAAAAATGTACCGCTCTTAAGTAGTTGTTCTTTTTATTTCTTAATACAAACACACACTACAGAAAATGGTACCAAAATTAAGAACAATGTAACAGAGTTTTCACTCCTTGAACATACATATGAACATACATATATGATAGAAATGACTGCTATCTAGGGACTAAATATGCAGTTGTTTGGTGTACATAACATAGTAGGTTACACTGGGGTGTCTCACCCAGAGAATTTGGCATTTCACCCTGAAATCCTGAGATGTGGTTCAAAACCATGACACACAGGGTCAGACCTTGTGAGTTCCCAGGTATGACCATGGTTACTTGAAGATGTTCAGGAGGTGCCACTTAAATGTAAATGCTGGTCAGTGTCTGTGTGCTTCTTGGAGACCCATAGAATGGGTGGAAGACTGGAATATTTCACTTGGCGCGATTTTGTTTCCTATAGGAATTCTCTTGATATAAACACTATAACAGGGTGTCCAAACTTTTCATCAAGGAACAATGTAATAGAATTAAAGGGATAGTAATACTTAAAAAGTAAAAAAAAAAATATGTAGTAGGGTTTATTCCCCTGAGTAAAACAAGAGTACTCCCACTGCTGAAAGGTGTTTCATTCAAAAGTTATTAATTTTCAAAGTTGAATTTTTTAGATGCAATATCACAGTGGCCTGAAATTTTACAGTGGCACTGTTGCTACATGATCCTATGGACAGCTCTAGTCCCGGGACCATAAATCTCCATAGGATGGTGTAGCAACAGCGCCACTGTACAATTTCAGGCCACTGTGATATTGCACCTAAAAAATTCAACTTTGAAAATTAATAACTTTTGAATGAAACACCTTTCAGCAGTGGGAGTACCCTTGTTTTACTCAGGGGGATAAACCCTACAGCATATTTTTTTTTACATTTTAAGTATTACTATCCCTTTAAAGAAAAAACAAGCACCAAAAGATTTTAGTCTTACTTGTTAAATCATTTTCTCATAGTCCATATGGAACACAGGTACCATGGGGTCGAGCTTCTCCTTTGGAGAGCAGAAAACATTCTCAAAAAAGACAGGGCCTTGTGGGTTGAGATTCCCAGCTCCTTCTGCAGCTCAACCCATCCCCCCTCCAGGTATGTTTTGAGTAAACCACACCAATGAGGGAGAGCAACAGAAGATGGAGGATTCTCCTTTTAGAAAAAGACCCTAGAAGAACTCCCAGACAGAAGAAACTAACAGAGATCTCATTCTCTGGATGAGAGACCTGTGTTCCATATGGACTAAGAGAAAAGAATTTAACAGGTAAGACTAAAATCCTATTTTCTCTATTGTCCAATATGGAACATAGGCACCATGTGGATATACCGACAGTAGGCTCCCAGAGATGTTAAGAAGGAGAAAGGACCTCATGCCTATTCCCATGACACCGGAGTTCTCTAGAACTATCCAGACTCGGAACAATCCAAACCAAAATTAAGTGCCAATGGACAATATAGAAGTTGCACAGCACACAAGAAAAAGTGCCAGCCGGGTTCAAACTGCTGAACAGTAAGGCACAGGGAAAAACAGGTCCTTAAAGGGATAGTAATACTTCATTTTATCTTTATTTTATTTTGTAGGCATTAAAAAACATCAAGAACGAAATAAGTCTTATTTCTCAAACTTTTATGGTTTGAGAGATATTCACAAAGTTTCCCCTCCCGCCCCTTTTACTTAGTGTAAGCCATCTCTTCTCAGTTGTGGAATCTGGTTGTAAGACCAGACAGATAACAGCAGGGGACAATCTTCTTCCTATGAGAACAAAGAAGGCCCTGCCCCCTTTGACAAGTTTTTCAGGTTTTTCCCTTATCTTAACTGAAGATTGTCCCTCTCTGCAGTCTACCTGGGCACCTCCCTTCTGCTCTGGCTGAGCAGTATTACATCAGTAAAAGGGGCGGGAGGGGGATACTTTGTCATTGAATTACTCTCAGACTACAACTCTGACAGAAGTGAAATAACACTCTCTAAAGTCCAAATACTATGATGATTAATTAGAGTTGCTTTTATTATGAAATATTTCTATCCCTTTAAACAGGCAAAATCGCCCCAACAGACTAGTGGAATGTGCTATACTCTGTTGGGAACAAGTTTCTTCCCGCGTTCGCATGCTCTAGATATGGTAGATTTGATCCAAGAGTGACCTTGGAAGTAGCCTGACCTTCCCTGGGACCCTCAGGAATGACAAACAAGGAATCTGTCACATGAATCTTAAGGCACCAAACCACATCCAACAAGTGGCAATCCCTTTCCTTGTCAGACTTGGGGTCATGACAAAAAGAAGGACAATCTCCTTGATGAATGATACGGAACTCAGAGACCACCCTAGAAAGAAATTCCTGAGAGGTTTGAAGAACAGCCTTGTCCTTGTGAAAAACTAGGAAAGGTGGCTTGCAAGACAAAGCATGCAACTCAGCAACTCTGCGGACTGAGACCACAGCCAGAAGAAAAGCCATTCTCTGTGTCAACAGATGCAAAGGAATGGTGGCAAGGGACTCAAAGGTATGGCTCTGCAAAACACCCAGAACCAAATTAAAGTCCCATGGAGGTGTGGAAGTGATGTAGGCATGGAAAGCATGGGCAAACCCCTGAATGAACACCTTGACATCTGGAAGAGTGGCAATGCATCATGGAAAAAACACAGAAAGAGCAGAAATCTGAACTCTCAAGGAACTCAAGCTGAGACATTTGTTCACACATCCTGGAAGAAAGACAGAACTATTGGAAGGTCAAAGTCCTGTGAAGACAAGTCCCTGCCCACACACCAGGAATTAAAAATGGACCGAAACCTATGGTTGGCCATAGAAGAAACAGGCTTCTTAACCTGAATCATAGTAGAAATTACTTCAGTGGAGAAATCCTCACTCCTCATGAGGTAGGTTTCAACAGCCATGCTGTCAATGCCAGCTTTTCCACATCCTCTTTCCAAAGTTAGCCCTGAAGGAGGAGGTCTGATCTGGGTGGCAGTGGAAATGGATCCCAAATGGAAAGGCTCACCTGTCCCACAAAACATGCCCTCTTAGTCCAATAGGGAGCGACCAGAATCACGTTTGCACCGTCCATCCTGATCTTCCACAGTACCCTGGGAATGAGAGGAATCAGAGGAAAGACATAAACGAGGTTAAAGTGCCATGGAATCGACATTGCATCCATGGCAAAAGCCAGAGGATCCCACTAGCAGTATCAGAAGACCAAATCTTTCCTGTTGTTTCTCGTGGCCATCAGGTCTATCAATGGTAGTCTCCACCGTAGCACAATCAGGTGGAACATTTCCAGACTGAGTTCCCACTCTTCGGTATGTACATCTCGGTGACCTAGAAAGTCTGCCAAAAAGTTTTCTATCCCTGAAATGTGAACTGCGGAAATAGCAGGAACGTGAGCTTCTGCCCAGCCCAGAATGTACCTCACCTCGTATCAGGCGGTGGCACTTCGACTGCCCTCCTGAAGGTTGATGTAAGCCACAGCCACAGCAGTGTCTGAATAGACTTAAACTGGATGGCCTTTCAACTGAGAAGTCCAGTACAAACAGAGTGAGATGGATCATCCTGAGCTCCACAACACTGATGAACTGAAGAGATTCCTCCACTGTCCACCTGCCCTGGATCCCCAGGTGACCCAACACCGTGCCCCAGCTGCTCAGGCTGGCATCCGTCATGATCAGAGTCCATTCTGGGATCACAAGTGGCTTTCCCAGTTCCAGATGGCAACCTCCACTGCAGATTCTGTATGACTTCCAGACAGGAGATCTGCTGGTCCAGAAGAGCAGAATCCCCTTGCTACTTCTGGATGACAAGTCTCTGAAGCTCCCTGGCATGTACCTGATAGTATGGTACCACTTCTAGGGTAGATACTAGTCGGCCCAGAACTCTCATGTACCCCCTGACCATGACAGAGGGCCACTCCAGAGCCTGGGACACATCCTACATGATTTGTAGGATCTTGTCCTCCAGCAAAAGGAACTTTCCCAGGCGGGTGTCAAACATGCCTAGCAACACCAGCTCCTGGGATGGCACCAGAGAAGATTTCGACATGTTCAGAAGCCACCCATGGTGGACCAGGATTCAAGCACATTCTTGGACCTGCTAGGCCAAGAGCTCCTCTGAAGGAGCCTTGATAAAAAGATCATCCAGATAAGGAGTCGTAGAAATGCCCCAGGTGTGACTGAAGACTGGTAAACATCTTGTAATGGTACAGCTGGGAACAAACCACAGACAAGTATAATATAAAGGACAATACTTTATTAAGCAAAATAAATATGTCATAAACAAATTCAGAAATGGGAAATACAGCCAGAGGTCAGGAGCCAGGGCGGGTACTCAGCCAGGCCAAGGATCAGAGCCAAAGGAGGTAGTTAGCCAAGCCAAGGGTCAGAAGCCAAGTGGGGTAGTCAGCCAAGCCAATGATCAAGAGCCAGAGGCTCTTGTGAGAGCCCAGAGCCGGACAACCTGCAGAGAGCGCAGATGCGGCCAATTCCTGCAGCGCGAGCCGCATATGAATAAGGTAATCGTGACACACCTGAGGAGCTGAGGCCAGGCAAAAGGCAGAGAGATTAACTGGTAGTGCTTGAAGCCTAACACAGATAGTGTTGACTGTCCGGGTGGATCGGGATATGTAGGTACGCATCCTGAGGGTCCAGAGACACCAGATACTCCCCTGGGAACATTGCTGTGATGACAGAATGCAAGGATTCCATATTTAAGCATGAAGTCTCCACATACATGTTGACACTTGAGGTCCAGAAAGGGACAGTCGCTGTCCTTCTTCAGACTCACATACAGGTGGGAAAAAACCTGAATCTTGCCCTTGGGGAGGTACTAGAATTAGAACCTTCTTGTCCAACAGTGACTGCACTGTGTCAACTTGGCCAGCACAGTAGGGACACTGGACGGGTTTAAACGCAAAGGAAGAAGGGATTTGAAACCTATTCTGTACACTTAGGAGCTTACCTGCAAAATCCACTGGTCTGAGATAGAGGTTTCCCAGGCATCATGAAAAAGATGAAGATGCCTGCCTAAGGGAACCTGCAGACCAGGATTACACGTGTCACGCAGAAGATGGCTTGACAGACTTGGCCCTTAAATCTGTTCACTTGGACTACCACTGCTGTCTGGGCTTGGCAGGGGGGTGCAAGTTGGAGGCCTGCGAAGTTTGCGGCATTTGCGCCTCCATTTGGCGAGGACAAAAAAGATGCAGTTTCCTCGCCATGATAGGACGTTTGGTGGCATCTGAGGCAACAAGGTGTTCTTGCTCCCAGTAGCATTGCTAAATTCTATTTCAGTTCAAGTCCAAACAGGGACTTGCCCTGAAAAGGTAAGGAAACCATAGACTTCTTGGAAGATTGGTCCACAGACCCAATCTTAAGGCACAAGGTGTATCAAGCAGTAACAGAGAAGGATGATGGTTTAGCAGACAGTCTGACCGTCTCAAACAAAGCTTCTGAAACATAAGTGTTTGCCTCCTTCAGGTTGGCCAAAAAGATCAACAATTCCTCTTTGGAAGCATCTGGACAGACAGCTTCCATCATCTGTTCATCCCAAATCGCAGCAGCCCTGTTAACCCAGGCAGTGGCAAAAATAGGCCACAACAAAGCCCTAGTGGCTGCAAAAATTAGCCCTAATGAAAGAATTGAGCATCTTATCCACCAGTTCCTTGAGTCCTGCTACATCCACCAATGGTATAGCAGTGGACTTGGCTAGCCTGGAGATTTGGGGATCCACAGAGGAGGGAGAGGCCCACTGTGCCAAAGCTGCCTCAGAAAATGGGTACAGCCGAGAAAACCTCTTGGTGATAGACAACCTCTTATCAGGGGTCTTCCATTCATCCAGAGGTTTCTGATCAAGAGTGGCATTGGGAGGAAAAAACAGTAGAGGATTTCTTACACCTCTGGAAGACATCTTCTTAGGATGCCCCCTCATCAGAGGTGTCAGGGACCTGAAGGGTCTCTAGGACAGCCGTGATAAGCCCCTCAGCCGAGGGAAGGGGATCAGCATCATAAGAGTCTATATAGGAGCAGGAAGAATCCATATCTTCATGTTCCCCTTCCTCACATTCCCCCTCTGAAAATTCTTCCTCGGAGAAGGTCCCTATGAGTGCAGGCATACTCTAGGGGCCACATACTCAAAAGAAGTAGGGGGTTTCCAAGATTGTGGAATCCCTTGGAGAGAGAGAGGAAATTGGGTCATAGTGGAAAACAATGATTTGACATAGCCGGCTCTTGTTCAGTGCTGGAGAGGCCCGGCAGAGTAGTGGGGGCCACAGCACAGGAGGGGCAGAGAGATCCGGAATACTCTCTAGGGAGCCCCGTTTGACATGAGGAACAGTAAGCAAGGGAGTCAGAGAAGCCCCTGAGTCCTTAGCCTTATGTCTAGACCCATGTCCCTAAGGATCCGACATCCTGCCAGGAGTAGTGTCTAAACTAGCAAAAATCACTAGTAACAGTTCCCCAGACTAATAATTTGCTCAAGAAAAGCCCAGAAAGCACTTATCTGGCAGGCAAAGAGTTAATCTGGAGAAAGAGTCTGCTTCTGTGTAGGATAAGCAAGAGAGAAGTAAAATGGTGACTGCAAAACAGGCAGCCAGTCGGAAGGAAGCCCATGAAATGGGCATTCTGGTTAATGCAGTCCTCTCTGTTTCCAATGCCTAGCAATGCTTACAACTCTGTCTGCAGACCCCCGCACATCCCCAAGGCACTCAGGACATGAGCTGGATGAAAGAGCACGAGAAGACAAAAAGGATGAGTCCACTCTGACTTATGCATGACAAACAGTTGCAGAGATACGTTCCAAAGAATTTCGCTCATAGAAGTCAGTGGAGCAGAAATGGCAGACGCGCAGGAAGTTTTCTTAAAAGGAGCCAAGTGCCCATAAAACGGACAAATTTTGAGGTACCCCAAAATACCCAATGATCCCAGGGAACATGTAGGAGGCAGCTAAAAGACAGCCCCCTAAAGGGAAAAGCCCAGAAAAACCCAACCCGGATCTGACACAGGAGGGAAGAGGCTAACTAGTCCCAATGCATGTCCCATCCATGCTCCATTAATCAGGGAAGAACAGTAAACCAGTAATAAAAATACCCAACATGAGTGCAAGAGCCTCACGGCTCAAAGGAAACCCCTGCAGTTAGAGGTACAAGTATGGACAAAGTGGACCAAGGCACTCAATGGGTTACTCGCCAATCTTCATATCTTCTGTCTACAGGTTACCATTGTGAAGGAAGCAGAGCCTCTGAGAAATACTGCTGGGAGTGAAAACTTGGGCAACAGGATTCTCTCCACAGGGCTGCAAACTTCCACACAGCACCTGCACACTGGTCAGTCCACTCCAGGGGAAGCCAGTAATGGTAACAGCTGCAATATCTAATGCAAAAATAATAAAGAATCTAAAAGTAAGAAAGTGCTTTGGCAATCAGTACACCTTGAAGAACACATCATAACTGGAGGCAGGCTGGGTTGAGCTGCAGAAGACCCACAAGACCCTGTATTTTTTGAGAATGTGTTCTGCCCTCCAAAGGAGAAGCACAACACCATGGTACCTGTGTTCCATACTGGATGACAGAGAAATAAAAGTTTACACATACATTTACAAACTAAGAATTACATGTCTTCCTGGCTGTTAAAGATCAGATGAAGTGTTAATATGATCTGTAGCAGACCTCATTTTTAAATTGTAATAGAATTTGTATAAAGGACCACATTTTCCTTGCCCAACAACCACAAATGCCTCCTGGGCCTTACTTTGGATATGCCTGCACTACAAGCCCACCTCTAAAAATAGTCATCAATATTCACCAAGCTTTAGTCTTAAATTACAAGAACAAACTAGCATTCAGATAAATTTGATATGGATACTATGTTAACCCCTTAGTGACCGGCCGTGCGCATACACGGCCAGCACTTAACGCCCGTGGTACTTTTTTCTTTTTTTCAAATGATTCCGGAGTCCCCGAACTGCGTGCAGCCGCGCAGGGAACTGAATTTCTGGGACATACCTGGTACGCCCATTGACACTAAGTGACAGTTTTTGCGGGACGTACCAGGTAACTCCATTGTCCTTAAGGGGTTAACCCACTGGATGCTAGTTATGTTTCCATCATATTGCTAAGCAATACAGTAGAGACTTTTCTTGCATTCAAGGAGTCAAAGGATTAAATCAGGGGTAGGAATCCCCGCCCCCAGCTGTGCAAGATTACAAGCCCCACTCATCCCCAGCCAGTCAACAGCTGGATTGCCAAAAGTTGCCTACCCCTGGATAAGACTGTTAAAGAGCCATATTTTCAATAGAATAATGAATTCTTTACTATGAGAAGAACTAAAAATGTTAAAAATGTCATTAATTTAAATGAGCCTTTCTAATATTCAAAAGGTTAAAAGCCCCATTTAAATGTATGCACATTTTTAAGGTACATGTAGAGGCTGCCCCGTATCCTAACCTTGTTTGCTCTAGGTACTGAGCCCCTTGCCTGCCTTATCAAGTTAGATCCTCTAGTTCAGGGCTTGGATGTGGGTGAATTGGTTGAAAATGTCTCCTTATATGCTGTTGACATGCTGCTTTATCTTCCTGATCCTAGTCAGTCTCTACAGTGTGTCTACCAGCTGATAGATACATGTGACCCCTTCTCTGGCCTTTGGTGAATTGGCATAAATCCTTGATTTTCCCCATAGTTTTGATAGAGTTGTTTCCTATACCACATGATTTACAGTGAGTTAACTCATTTAAAGGGCATCTATCACCTCTATACGTTTGTCTAAAACGTTAGTGTATATAGCAATGTTTGTATCTCCAGTTCTTTGGTTTTAGATATGATGTATTTTATATTGTATTGTTTGTGCTACACTTGATAAGTAGAGGCTTTAGATACAAAACCTGTCAATATTCTCAAGACATGAGTCGTTCAAGAGATAGATTAATGACTATAATCAGTGAGCCTGGACAGCACTTCAAGGGTAAATGTTAACATTGCCTTTAAGAATCAAGGAAGAATATAGTGGTGGAGAGAGACGAACCATGGTACTTTAAGTGATTATATATCCTATTTTGTAAGGATCGTTATAGAGACTCTATGGGATGAATTTTGAGAAATCAATATCAATTTGGATGTAGCATATTGGGAGTCATATGCTCTGGCTTTTGTTGACAACTATGATATTGGTTCACGGGATCGATTTCAACTAGTAGAGTCTATAGTGATAACTATATATGAATGCATCCGGTAGTCTCCTCTCCAAACATCACCTTTAAGTCTTAAGCTATGTAATGTTTACTTTAAATCTATAGTAACTACAGGTGTAAATCTGATTGGCCAAAGTCAGAAGCTGTCGGTTCTAATAGACTAATTAGATTTTAAAAGACGGGTTTTGTTTGACAGCCACGATCTTTGATCATGACTAAGTACCTTACTGGTACAAAACGCGTTGATCAGACGCATTAAGACCTGATGATTCTCCCCTCTGTAAGCCCCTGTGGCTATCTTCAATATCCACGAGCTATGTTACATGATTTTTTTTATATCAAGCGCATTAAAGATAAGTTTTTAATGAAGAGCTTTCATGGCTTGTGGAAGTGAAGGAATTTTTGATACGGTGGTGCGCATCAATGTTTTGCCTCATTGGTTATTGCTCCCCTTTTTCTCTTAGTCAATGAAGGCTATGCATAATAGAAGGTTGTACTCATTATGTCATTCTATAGCTTGTTGCACTGTCTGTATGTGGTCTATTGTATTGAAACAGCTCCTGAAGCCATCTTGTTGCTTAGGTTGTGACACGTTAAGTACTGTGTTCATTCTTCTTCATAGTACCTTCGTGAAAACCTTGCAGACCACTGGCAATAGGCTTATTGGTCGGTAATTTTTTTTAGATCTGCCTTATCACCTTTTTATGCAGTAGGAGGACCTCTGCATTTTTCCATGTTTCAGACATTTTGCCAAGTAGTAGGTATTTTGACAATAGTTTAGCTAGGGCTTTAAATAAGGTTTGACCTCAAGATTTCAACAGTAACTTTATCAGGTCCAACTGCTTTGCTATTTTTCAATGATCTTATTGCAGCTTCTTCCAAAACTTCTGCCACAGCCTCTGGCACAGAGCTAAGAACTGAAATGGAGCTACACAAATGATCCCACACAGCTATGATCCATATGGAGCGATACTCGCAGCATAATCTACTTGCCTTGTAAGCTCTATAGTATAACTAGTATAGCTTTACTTAAATCGTAAGCTCTGAAGTATCCCTAGTGTAGCCACATTTCAACTGCAAGCTGTGATATTACTTGCCTTACTTCTCAACATTAATGCTAATTTTAAAATTAACAAAAGAGGGTGGGCTGGGACAGTGGGGTTGAGCAACAATAGATATGCGCCACTTGATTGTATTTGCCCTCGCGGGCCACATGTTCCGCTGGGTCACTTCCAACGTTAGAAAGATTTAAGACTGAGCTGTCAGTGCATATTTGTTTTATTATTTGCAAGTATGAAGTCAATTTTACATGTAATATCATTAGGGCTTTTCCATGTGCATTTTCTCTGGCCCTTTTTCCTGTAGAATGAATTAATGATGTAAAAAAATTTTGTTCTGCAAATTCAGTCAGCTGGTTGCCTCTTTAATCTCCCATTCCAGTTCCATTTGGTCCAGTCGATTTTTCCCCATTTTGGATCTTAACAATTCGTGCATTAAAATCTTCCAGTATAAATTTGTAGTGGTAATTGTCCTGTTTGTTGAGGTGTAACAAATCATCATATTATTGTTCCACTTCATCATCACTGTGGCCAATTATTGAGGCATGAACTTGTATGATTTGAAGAACATAGCGAATTTTTAGTTTGAAAGGATTCTTTCAGAAATACATTCTACTTTTACTACAGAGTCTGTCAGTATTTTGTTAATCAAGAATCCAATTCCTCCATGTCATCCATCATTGGTTCCTTTATAGTATTAGCCAATGTCCATCATCTAATCTGACTAAATCTTTTTTTTTTTTTTTTTTTTTTTTTTTATAAGTCTCATATAAGCCGATAATGCCCCAGCTGAGTTATTTAGTTCTTGTACCAATTCCACTAGTATCCACAGATCAAATGTTAACCGTTCCAATTTCTAAAGACCAAAGGCAGTCTGATAGAACCTGGTAATTCTTAGCAACCTCTGCCACTGAGCTGGTCTTCCTGCTGCCATAGGAAGTAGCTTGCAAGCTTCTAGGGAATGAAAGCCTTGTCTTTTGTTGTAAAGCCATGCTGAGGGAATGGACCATAATCTACCACACTGGTCTAGTGCAGGTTAGCAGATTTTGGCTGAATTCTTAGTTTTGATATGTCCACCATGGGTGACCCCACCAGACGTGTATTCTCCCAATGGCATAGTTGTGGGATTCACAGACACATGCAAATACTCCTGCCAAGATAAGGCATCGACCCATGGGAGTATTAAATCTATATCTAGCTATGTGAAATCTAATAATTTGATTGTGAAACCTAATAACTTATGCACTGTAGAAACAAAAAAGGGGACAAAGGTGTAAGCACCCCTGTGTACATCAGTAAAGTCAAACAATGGCCACCACCCTTTGAAGTGCGCACTCAGAGAAAAGATGGGCTTGAAGAAGGAATACGACTGGCCCAGCAAACTAGCAGCTGAGGTGTTTAACGCTGTCCTCAGATACAGCTTCAACAACTGATTTCCAGAACATTAGTGGCTGCTCCACAGAAAGACTCACTTCCCCAAGCGATATCAATATTCCATACAACTCAAAGGAAAATACAGATAGTCTGACTTATGTGCTTGTGAAGACCTTAAAGGGATAGTAATGTTTCATAATAAAAGCAGCTCTAACTAATCATCATAGTATTTGGACTTTGGAGAGTGTTATTTCAGTTCTGTCAGAGTTGTAGTTCAGGAGTAATTCAATGACAAAGTGTCCCCCTCCTGCCCCTTTTACTGATGTAAAACTGCTCAGCCAGATCAGAAAGGAGGTGCCCAGGTAGACTGCAGAGAGGGACAATCTTCAATTAAGATAAGGGAAAAACCTGAAAAGCTTGTCAAGGGGGGCAGGGCTTTCATTGTTTTTATAGAAAGAAGATTGTCCCCTTCTGTTATCTGTCTGGTCTATGGACTGCATTCCACATCTGAGAAGAGATGGCTTACACTAGGTAAAAGGGGCGGGGAGGGGAAACTTTGCTTGCGAATATCTCTTAAACCATAAAAGTTTGAGAGATAAGACTTATATCATTCTTCGTGTTTTTTTAATGCCTACAAAATAAAATAGAGATAAAACGAAGTATTACTATCCCTTTAACCCCATCTTCACTTACACCACTTAACAGAAAATGGCAGCTCATTCACATGAAGCAGAATATAAAAGCTTTAAGATATATAATAAATGTAATGACTTAATAATAATTTATGTATTTGTGCACTTCATTACAGCCTTGACAAATGTTCTCTAACATTATATGGTTGCCCTGACAATTCCAGACTCTGTTAGAATGCCTTGAGGAAAAGAGACTGAGAGAGTCAATTTATTACTTAAAAGGGATAGTAATACTTCGTTTTAACTTTATTTTATTTTGTAGGCATTAAAAAAATTTGAAGAATGATACAAGTCTTATCTCTCAAACCTTTATGGTTTAAGAGATATTCACATGCAAAGTTTCCCCTCCTGCCCCTTTTACCTAGTGTAAGCCATCTCTTCTCAGATGGGGTATCTAGTTGTAAGACCAGACAGATAACAGCAGGGGACAATCTTCTTACAATGAAAACAATGAAATCCCTGCCCCCCTTCACAAGTTTTTCAGGTTTTTCCCTTATCTTAATTGAAGATTGTCCCTCTCTGCAGTCAACCTGGGCACCTCCCTTCTGCTCTGGCTGAGCAGTGTTACATCAGTAAAAGGGGCAGAAGGGGGACACTTTGTCATTGAATTACACTTGATCTACAACTCTGAGAATTGAAATAACACTCTCCAAGGTTCAAATACTATGATGATTAATTAGAGCTGCTTTTATTATGAAACATTACTGTCCCTTTAAAGTGCTTATTGTGTAAAGGGAAAGTGGGGCAATTCTGAAGCACACCGACTACATTAATTGGGGGGGGGGGGGAGAAATTCCACTGGATTTAAATAGGGCTTTAACAGTTAGAGTTGTCCAGCACATTGTGAAGCAATGTATTCGGTGACCTCTATTGCATTCAGGGGTTTTAAAAGCACCATTAAAATAAATGGAAATCGTGTGAATTTTTATTTGTCCCCTACAGACGTTTTTTTTCCAGATTTACTACACTTTTCCTTTATATGCAATACTTGAATTTTTTTTTTACATTTTTTTTGCTGGCCATTTTTGCTGCAACAACCGTGCGAACATGGATTTACATTTTCACAACAATAATTTTAACACATGGGTATTTACTTGGAAATATATATGTTTTATTAATATTTAACATCAAAAAAGGAAAATCATGTACACAGCCAAATTGCTTCCATCAAAGCCAAAAAAAAAAAAAAAAAAAAAAAAATCACAAAAAAGCCAATTAAATTAACAGTTCAACAATGTAAAATTCCATGACTTTTGGCTTGTATGCACAATGAATCAGGTTTCCAAATAATCAGCTGATAATGCACATACTGCAAAACTAAAATGGGGTACGGAGCAATGAGCCACTAGCAGGGACATTTCAGTTTACAGGAGAGTCACTAAATGGTTATTTGTACTAGGGACAGGCTATCAGGCCTGGGATTGGGAACAACACATTCATTTCAGTCCTGATATCAAGAACCCCTCCAATGTCTGTAAAATGGATGGAATATGGAATAGACAGATATGCAGGCAGACAGCAAGCATCCCCCTGCCATGTATGTATAAGGAAGACTGATTAGATAGATGGAACAGACAGTCAGGTAGGCAGGCAGACAGAACAGATCTCAAGCACCCCTCCAATGTGTGGATAAGGTAGATAGAAGATCTATATGATTGGGATAGATGTGACATACAAGCATTAAGACAGAAGAGAGACAAAGACAGGTAGACAGACAGGAACATGAATGGTTGCGGGTGCAAAATAACCCCTTGGGATAGTTGCCAATCATGGCTCCACTTCCTGAATTTAAACCCCACTGTGAGGAATAATGAGGCATATGTATAAAGGCAAGAGCAGAGAACCTGTACCATAGGGAACAACAAAATTGCCAATAAGTCAAACCAGATTTTTAGCTAGATAGGTCTCACAATTTATTCAACAATGTATTGGAGACCTCTCTAGCATTCAAGGATTTAAACTCCCCATTTAAATAAAAGGAAATATTTATGAATTCCCTATGGAACAGCTGATTTGCATAACAACTCATTTTGCTTTTATACAAATAATGATCTAATATCATGCCTGGTACCACTGGTGGTTCAGTCTCCCGAAGTCCACACACTGCTTGGTGTGGGCGGGTCTAATTGTTATGTTTTTTGAGGATGGTGCTGAAGTGAAGTAGGAGGGAAATAGGCAGGACAGAGGCATATAGCATTTGTGTGGTTGGGGGAGAAGTTTGGAAAAAAAGTGTATATGGACGGGGCAACTGAAATTTGTCCATTTCTGATATTTAATAGTACAGTATCTGGCAAATATTAACAGAATCACGATTGAAAACTCTCCTTTGGATTTACAAAACAGGTATCTGCAAATGGCAAGTGACTTCCCTTGTTGGCTAAAATAATTGCACCCACTACCCAGAAAGCCACAGCCTGTCCCTGCTTGAACTTCTGCTTCTTTTACCAGTGATACATTATCAGAGCTCATGCAGTCTAAGGTTGGAAGTGCTAGTAATAAAACCCTTAGTTACAGGCCTGTCCAGAAGAGGAAAAAATATATATTTTTACATAGAGCCATATGCTTTAAGAAAGTGGATCAATTCTGATTCAAACCAATTACACCATGGGAGAGAAAAAAAAACAATACGCTGCTGTTAAAAATGCATCATATATCCATTTCTTTAACTTTTATCCCCTTGAATGCTAGAGACGTCTTCAAAACATTGCTCTGCAATGCGTGGAGACCTCTAGCATTTAAGGGCATAAAAGCCTCCTTTAAATTGAAAGGGATTGGTATTTTTCCTTCTATGATGCACCCAAATTGCTCCACTTTTTCTGTTCATATTGGCATTGATAAATGATTAAAATAACTTCACAGTTGCTGTATCCAATCAAATAAGCTAGACATTTAAATAAGAATAATGTGTAGGTAAAGATATTTTGACATGAGTAATAAAATTCCTATTTTAATTCTGCTTCATGCCCCTTATTACAACACAGTGTATAACACAGTACAGCACTGTCCACTACTATGATTTTCTGATGATACAGAACGCCTTACTTATGCATTAGATCAGAAAGTCAAAACGTTTCTCATTTGGCAGCAACTCAAGATGAAACATAAAAAGTTAAAAAAAAAAAAAAAAAAAAAAAAAAAAAAAATCCCTCATACATTCTTTACAATTGCAATTTTTTTTGTTGAAGTACAAAATCAGGCATCGGAATAGAACTGGGATCTCATGCAAAAATAAACAAAGTGGATAAACTCAAGAGCAAACTAGCTACTGAGGACAAACATTTCCAAAATTCCCATTCATTTAACTGGGAAGTTTAACCCTCCAAATGCAAGAAAGGTATCAAACCCATTAAAAAAGCATCCAAGGGGGTAAGGTTCCCATTTAAATCAATGGAAATGTGTATTTGTCCCCTGTGGTGCAGATGATCTGCCCCAGAATTGATCCACTTTGCTTTCCTGCATAAGGCCCTTAGTTCAGTAGCTGCAGCCTCTACCTATTATCCTTCATGTTTACTACTTTGTTGGGGAAATGTTTCCATCTTGTACAATGTGAATGACATGGTTGTAATCCTTTAAGAACCAGAGCAGTGTGCAACACATCACACACCCTTTGGTCCTTAATGGGTTAACTCACTGGGCAGGATGCAAAGACCTACAGAAAACAAAGTTAAAGGGATAGTATACTCTTCAAAATTATAGTGGTCATGTTTCCCGATGAAAGCAACTTGTAAAGGAAAAAGGACTTTTTGGAAGGGGAACTATACTCCAAAACAAGTGGCTTAATATTTTTCATCAAACATCAAGATAGTTAGTGTCTGTATTTACCAATTTTTGTTGCATTTACCAGTTTTAGTCTATTGCCCCTAACGAATCATTTAGTACTAAATATGTCCATTGTTTGTTGTGAGGGGCTGTAAACTAGATGCAGACTTGAAAATAGATCCCTACATACAGGAAACCCCAGTTATAATAAACTGCTGCATTAAGGACACCTACCTGGCCTGGGTAAGTCATAGTGTTGAGACTTATTCTTAGCACATAGTTACTCTTTAACACTCAATTCTCTTCTTAACTGCAGTGCTCCTGAGGGTTTGGGTGACATTATGCTTTTCTTTCTTTAGTCTTATCAAATTCTACAAGGTCCTGACAAGGACAAATGTCCTCCCTGCTAAAACTCTGTACATGCTCAGACACATTTCCTAGTGTTTGAACATGAAAAAGACAAACAAGTGTACTAGAGCAGGAATAAAGTTTGTTCTCACTCAGAAACCATACTGCTCAAAAGACCTGGAATACGAAAACATAGCTGATGTCAATCAGACGCACGTCCCGTCAAAATCCTAGCTCACCATTTAGCTTACAATGGACAAAAAATCTTAGCCGTCACTAGAAATTTTGCTCGTGCCTGGTTTGAAACATGATCATCTGTCAGTAAAAATATCATGACAGAGGAGGTAGACAGTTCTTCATGGCAACAATTCCTAGACCCCAGACTTCATTCATGCACTTTTCATGGTCCAGTTTGAAAGACACACACAAAAGGCTCTGATGTTGTAATGGGTGGAGGCTACAGGGAAGCGATAAGGTGAAAACTGGCAATTTTTAAAGTGCTTGTAAAATCACCAATATGTTAGCAAATTTTTATTTAGAAGGCTAGTCTGAGTAACTATGAGTAAATTATGCTAATTAAGGCATGTCCTGCAGATACTTCATTAGTCCTACATTTATGGGACTAAGTCAGTACCTGCAAAACAAGTTTTAATTGGCATAATTTGTAAATCTAAATAACTCCAAAACTAGTTTTCGAAATAATAAATCTTTCATGCAGCATATATGTGATTTCAAAAACTTTCAAAATCAAAGTTGTTTTTAAGTGATAGTGTTCCTTTGAGCTCCAGTAGTCTTGTCAGCAGGAATAATGTCCACCTCCAAGGAGATGACGAACTGAAGATGGCAAATAGAGAGAGGCCATTCGTATTTACTGGCCATAGAAAGGTATGTTGTGGGTTACTATTCCTTTAAAACAAAGTATTTACAGGTTGCTTTTATCAAAACATGCCCTTCATTATCATGCATAATTATGGTGCCTTTACTATTCCTTTAAGGCAATGTCCAAAAGTCTTTCATACTCTGAAGTTCAGTGATCTTTAACTCCTTAAGAACCGGCCATGCAGCCGGCAGTTAAGGACCACGGGGCTTCCCCCCACTATCCGATTTAGGGCTCCCTAAATGGTGCCCTGAATTCCATGAAGTGCCAGGGCCATAATGGGTCCTTTTGGCAAGTTCACCCATGATGGTCCTGGCATGTCATGGGTCCTTAAGGGGTTAAAGTTGGTATGTGCAACATGTGGCTCTCCAGATGCTGCTGCTCTACAACTCCAAGCATCCTGATTTAGCCACTGGCCATCTGTAGATGCTGGGCCTGGGAGTTATAATGCAGCCGGAGTGCCACATGTTCCCTATACCATCTTTAGAGGCTTCCATATAAAAGTGCTTTAATATGCTTTGTACAAAGAAAAAAACTAAAAGGTAGCAGCTCTTGTAAATCCCCAGAACTGTGCAATGGAGAGGGAATCAATACGACACAGTAGAACTTCGCAACGACACTTCGAAATAGGAGTCTTTATTCTTCTCCAGGATCTGGGTTATTGAGGATTTTCCGGTGAGCCTGGCGCAAGTACTGCTGCTGTTTGAAGTAAACTTTGAAGGCTCCTTTAATGGCAACAAAAGCAATTCCACCCTGAAAACGAACATAAAAAAAGTTAACTTCTAAAGAGTCGTGATTCAGATTTTCTTCTGCAACAGCAGTTACTGTAGATTGTATTAAAAAAAAATATATATATATATATATTTTTAAAAGGGCAATTTATGGTACACACAAAATCCTTTTAAATCTGGCTTTGTCAAAATTTGTTGTGACTACAGATACTGAAACTGCTTAAAAAAAAAACAAAACAAAAAAACAAACAATGGATAACTATCTAGCACATAACAATATTGAGAAATGACATATGACTTCAACGCAGATAGGTTGTTGATCCAGGGAACAGATATTTGGATTCAGGAAGGATTTTTTTTTTAACCAGTTGGGGCTTAATTGGAAATGGCTTCAGAGGGTGTTTTGGCATGGGTTGGACTTGATGGACGCACATCTTTTTTCAGCCTCATCAACTATGTTACAAGAGCTATGGGAAAGTCATCTGCTGTTTCCTTTGCAACTCATGGTGACCTGCAAAATTGAGTGACATTGCGAGGTGCTCAAGGGAGATTCCACTCCGTGCTATATAACACATTGACGGCAGATCTACAAGCATTGGGCATCCACAGACTTCAGTACAGAGGAGAGTACTCTGCCATGAGCACATAACTTGATGCTGACATTGCCTTACAGATCACAGTGATCTGCAAGGCAAACGGGATAAACAGAGGAGTTCTGAGTTACGTGAATTATTTAATAGTCTTATGTGGATCCTCTACTGCCCAGTTAAACAAACAAACAAAAAAAAATAGGATTTTAGTGTTCTTCCCTATTAAATACTTTTCTCTTTAGTCCATATGGAACACAGGTACCATGGGGGTGAGTCCCTCCTCCTGGTGGTCAGGGCACATCACAAAAAATAGTCTTTGGGGTGAAGACTTCCTCTATTTCCACCCCCTCAACTTCCCAGAATTCATGTGACAATAGCCACAGAAACAATTAAGCAGGTAAGAAGCAAAGAAAATATCCCAGGTCTAAGACCCTAAGAGGACTCCACTGGCTGGGGAAGAAAAGCAAGTGAGGTTTTTCTCCTGGCAGGAGAACGGTGCTCCATATGTCTAGTGAGCAATTTAACAGGTTAAGAACACACAAATCCTATTTTTGCTTATGTTCAATATGGAACACAGGTACTATGGGGATATACCTAAGTATCCTGGGGAGGGCAAGAAGAAAAGACCACCCACACGTGCCCATGATACCAGAGTTCCATAGGGCTTTTCTGGATCTGAATGACTGTTGATATCAATGGACACGGAACTAGCACAGCACACTAAACAAGAGCCAATGGGGCTCAAAAAAATCTACTTAACAACAACTGGTAGTAGAGAGAAGAAAATAGATCCCTAAACAGGCAAGACATTGATGCAGTAATGTTTGGTGTCAGTATGCAAGGAGGACCAAGTTAAAGCTTTGCACAGATGTTCAGCCGAGGCCTGGTTCTTGTAAGCCAAAGAATCACCCACAGATCTGGTGGAATGCACTATGATCTTGAAGGGAACCAGCTTCTTCCTGATCTTGCATGCTTAGTGTATGGTAGCCTTAATCAAAAAGGCAATGGTTAACTAACCATTGCCTTTTTGATTAAGGCTACCATACACTAAGCATGCAAGATCAGGAAGAAGCAGGATGCAGCCTGACCCACTGTAGGACTCTCAGGGAATAAAAAAAAAGGAAGCCTTATGAAAAGGTTTAGTACCATGCACATAAAACTTAAGGCAATGGACAGCGTCCAACAGTTGGAGATCCTTCTCCTAAGCAGACGAAGGGTCAGGGCAAAAAGAAGGAGAAACATTCTCCTGATTGATGTGCTGTGAAACTCAGATTACCTTAGGAAGAAACTCCAGAAAAATATGAAGGACCACCTTATTCTGGTGAAACACCAGGAAAGGTGGCTTTCAAGACATAGCTTGAAGCTCAGCTACCCTCTGAAAAAAAAGAAAACTGCTAAGAGAAATACCATCTTTAGTGTCAGCTGATGCAAGTAGGTGGATGCTAGAGGCTCCGGGATGATGTGGTTCATCTCTGAAAAAGAACAGAGGGCTGAGATCCGAACCCTGAGGGAATGCAATTTGAGACCCTTGTTGACTCCATCCTGAAGGAAGGACAACACCAAGGGAAGGTCAGACACCTGTGGGGACATGTTCTTGTCTGCACAACACCGATGGAAAATAGACCAGACCCTATGGTTTGTCTTCCTAGCCTGGATCATGGTGGAGATGACAATCAGAAAACCCTTTCCTCTTCAAAATAGTGGCCCCAAGAGCCAAGCCGTCAAGGCCAGGCTTTCAACATTCTTGTACAACAAGGGGCACTGATGCAACAGATCTGGTCTGGTCAGCAGGCTAATTAGATACTGAATGGACAGACTGGCCAAGTCCACAAACCACACCCTCCTGGGCAAAAATGGAGCGATTAAGATAACCATTGCCTCGTCCATTCTGATCTCCCAGCTCACCCTGGGGATGAGAGGAGTCAGGTGAAACACACTGCATCCATCACGAAGGCCAGAGGATCCCTTGTGCGAGCACAGAATGTAGGAACGTTCTCCCTGGTTGTCATGAGGACTATCACTGGGAAACTCCAGTGTTGAACTATCAACCAGATGGAGCTCCCAGTTCCCTGGATCTACATCTTTTTCTACTCCTGGACAGTGTAGGACTGAGATGGCTGGAACTTGAGCTTCCACCCAATTGTGGAGAACCCTCACCTTCCTCAATGCTCTCTCTTGACGAGCTCCTACTTAGCCAACTGATGTAAGCAATTATTCGACTACACTCATCAGAATCCTTGTTCACTTGACCTGGGCACCCAAGAGCCCCAAGACTGCACCCTAGCCCCTCAGGCTGGCGTCTGCTGTTACCAGTATCCACTTAAGATTGACAAAGGGCCTCCCTCTTGTCAGGTGTAGCTGATGTAGCCACAACTGAAGGTCCTCCCTGGCCTCCAAAGACAAGGTCATTTGATGGTAGAGATGCTCCGGATTCTTGGACCATATTTGGAGGAGGTGCCTCTGAAGTTCCTGCTTCCAGAGCAGACACCAACTGATCCAAGACACTCATGTAGTTCATGATCATAGCAGACTGCCACTCCAGTGTCTGAGGCACGTCCTTAAACAAAATCCAAATCTTCTCCTCACAGAGAATAACTCTCCCCCAAAAAGCGTCGAACATCATGCCCAAACACCAAACCTGGCATGGAATTGAGACTGTGAATCCAGCCAAGATGCACCAGAACGTGGGTGCACTCTTGGAAATGGTGAGCCAACAGTTCTTCTGAAGAAACCTTGACCAGGAAATTGTCCAAATACAGAGTCCAAGAAATGCCTTGAGCATGAATGTACGTGGCCAAGGCTGCCATTATCTTTGTTAAGATTCTGGGTGCGTAAGGCAGGCCAAATAGCAAAGACGTGAAATGGTAGTGATTGGAGCCGAATGCAAAATACAGGCAGCGTTGGCTGTCCTGGTGGATCGAGAACTGTAGGTATGTGTTCTCAAGATTCAGAAAATCCAGGTACTCCCCCTGGGCACACTGCTGTGATGACAGAATGCAAGGACTCCATCTTGAAGCATGTAGCAACAATGTACCATGTACTGGTTGAGACATTTGAGGTTCAGAATAGGACTGCAGTAGTCATCGTCCTTCTTGGGAACCACA
Organism: Rhinophrynus dorsalis; assembly: GCA_037306005.1. NCBI lineage: Eukaryota > Metazoa > Chordata > Amphibia > Anura > Rhinophrynidae > Rhinophrynus > Rhinophrynus dorsalis. The sequence goes on along the minus strand of CM074724.1, from coordinate 97,996,772 downwards.
AAAAGGTTTGAATAGAAACTGGAAAAGTGTTCTTGGGCTGCGAACATCAATAGAACCTGTATGTCCAGCAGGGTGGCAACAGCTTAGTGGAACAGTCTCACTTTTTTCTGGGTTTCTTGGAACCTTTGAGGAAAAGAAGCAATACAGAGGAAGGGATCTGAAGTCTATGTGGTACCCTTCTGGACACTGATCAGTCATGTAGAATGCCCAGGTGTCTAGAAAGAGGTGGAAATGGGCAAGGACAAATCAGCATTCCTTGAGCCATCGGGTGGTAGGTTTGTCAGGCAGACTTTGCAGCTAATCTCTTGGGCTGTCAGGTCTGTCTGCACTTTGGGTTGGGGTATTAAATCCACAAGCTTTCCTCTGGAATGCTTGGTCGAAAGTTGAGGTAACAAAGTGCTCTTACCAGCAGTAGAGTCACTAATAATCTGTTTCAGGTTAGACCCGAAAAGAAACAAACCGGCACACAGAAACAGAAAAAGCATTGGCTGGTCACAAAAACGAACATGTCACCCTTAGGCACATCCGCATGCATAGCTTGTACCAGCTGCTCACCAGTGACAGCAATGGCCCTATTGACCAAGACCTGTCCACATCTTCTAGTTCTTGTCCATCTACTGTGATTTTCCTTCGTACGGTTAATTTGTTAAACATGACTTGCATATTGTTGACATTCATCTTAAGACCCACATTTTTCCTTTCCTGTTGTAGCTCTTCAATGCATTCATGCAGCTCATCACTTTCTGCAGAGGATATACTCTTCGCCAGGAATCCTGAAGAACTGCAGTTAATGGAAGCCCGCCTAAAGGGGGATTATACATCCACATATCTAAGGAAAATAATAAAAAAGGCAAAAATCAAGGCCAGCTTGCCCTTTTCTGGTGGCTAGATCACTTGAAACTTAGGGACAGGGTAAAGCTGGAGGAAAAGAAGTCTCTGCCTCAAAGGCCCTCCTTTTTTTTTTAAGTGCCCTGCCCTCTGTGTTCCACATTTGGACGTAAGAGAAAGATCTTTAGAGCACTGCATAAACCAGCAAAGCTCTAAATTATTATTCATTAAATATTAGGAATACAGTAAAGCTAACAAATGGTACAATAAAATGTTCTGAAGGCACACTATTTCTAATTGCTGCAATAAAACCAAATGTGCAGATCCTTCAAAGCTGGAGTGATGTTTCTCTAATGAATGAAAGATAACATACCAGCCAACACAGATGCCAGATGCTGCTTTTAGCCATTTCCAGGAAATGTTCTGAAACTTTCAGATTCACAAACTTCCCAACCTGCTGTTATGTCATCTGCTCTTTGCCTAAATCATAGAGCTGTATTTTTCCTTCCACATCATTGTCTGCTGGCAGGCCCCCGGAACACCTGATGCACTTAAAGAGCCATCTACACAGGGCTCTGAAGGTGGTCTGGCATTCTCCACTTATTCTAATTCAGCTGACACATTTCAGAACTTGCAGTTTTATGCCTCTGCCCTCAAAGCAATTTCTTGCACAGCAGTACAATGAAAAATGTATGATTTTTTTCACAGCAATGAAGTGATGGTGTTCAGTCATTATTTAGATGGAAGAATGCCTTGGTATTTTGTGCACTGTGAGACTAGACTTTAATGACAATTGCAGAATGACTGCTGTGATAAAATGTCTTCTATTTAGATACAATGATTTAGGTTTTGTTCTATCTGCCTGAGAACAAGTTTATGTTCTGGCTTAGAGGGAAAAAAAAGGAAGAAAAACAATTCACAGGGAGACATTACAGATGGAAGCTTGCTGCATTCGCACATAACAGGGTAAAACATTATTTCATACTTAATAAATTATGCTTACAAAAATCTATGAGACCATAGGTACAATTCAATAAGTTAAAAATAAAATTTGCAATGTTGGAGCAAACAAGCTGCACCAGAGGGGATATATAGAAGTTCCCTTTTATTTAAATGGGGCTTTAAAACCTTTCAATGCTAAAAATGGTTTCCAATGCGCTGCTTAGTATGCAATGGAAACTTCGAGCACTTTGTTTACTTCTACACAAGTAAATCTCAATTGTTAGCTCATTTTATTGAAAAGAGCATTATAACGTTTAGTCCAAAATGTTATTAGGCTTTTCCTACCAAGTAACAGAAGGGCACACTGATGGGAGATTACTTATTCAGAAGTTATTACAGCTGAATCAGAGGTTTTTATTTTTTTTTTTTTATTCTTGAGTGCTGGTGACATTTCGTAAGATGTACATTTTGGCCCTAAGCCCAGCTGATATCTGTCAAGATATCATAGCACTCAATTGGGCACTGCTGGTAGTTTTGGGGGGCTAAGAGGGACTACGACTTACTTCCCAGATCTCTAACTTTAGTCACCTTACTGTGATATTGCTGCTCATGCACGATGATGCCCCACAATATCATGACTCCTGCTACACCACAAGGTATGAATGCCAGTAGGAACTGGGAAAAGACAAAGCAAGAAACAGACCTATGCCCTCACATTGCTCCTATCTACACACAAGTGAAGCAATGTTGGAAAGGAGAGGGTCTCCATTTTCAAAAGCCTCCCGTCAAATGAGGCATAGCTTAATTGCCCAGTGTGACGAAATGGTTGTCACCCAGAGAATGAAATGTGTGTTTTCAGTGATCACCATTGTCTTAACATGTGCTCCCATTCTTGAAACATTAATGTCCCCTGTGTGTGCATGCATTAGAGAGTGTTGGCCATTTACCAGCATTGAATGGGTTGGTTAGTGTGTATGATGTACAGAGGGATGGTGCCATCCAATCTAGCTGATCACAGAGATTGTGTTATGAGATAGTCAGTGTTGGTCAGATAGACGGGGGTACGGCAAATCTGTGTGTGGAATGTGTGTATCTTCTCCCTCACATCAGGCTAAGCAGATGAGACCTGGTAGATGGTACCCGTGACATAAGATCCTGTAGGGGATGGGTAAAAAAAAAAAAAAAAAAAGCCTGAGAGGAGAGAGAGAGAGAAGAGTGAGAGAGGACAGAGTTGAAAAATATAGGACTAGGAGAAAAGGCCTCTCCAGAACGGCAGAAGGCCTAGGGTCCATGTGCTTACTAAAGGAGTACTGGGGAAACTGGGACTGGTGAATGCCCTCACCAGAAGAGTTAGAGTAAGCGGGCACTGTAGTGGCCAGGTGCCCTTTTCAGTTGTGGGCTGTAAGTCAAGGCGGCTTCAGCCACAGAGAGTACCCTGATGTACCCACCACAAGGATCTTAGGATGTCTTGCCCAACTCCTCTGTCAGGACTAAAAGATACAGGGAAATGTCATGCAATCCAGCACCAGGCACAGTGAGCGGGGCAACCACTCTTGACTCTAGTGGGACTATGAGTAAGCTCCAGCACAGAACCAAAATGGACTGTGAGTATTATATGTAACCCCTGGCAACCTGTGCAACCTTGCTGACACACCAAGAAGAGAACAGCAGAAGTGTGTAGTTTTTATGCTTTACCCCTCTTTTGTTTGCCTGTAATTGTTGTCCTATGTTTGTGTGCCGTGACCTCTATAATAAATGCAATTTACTATCTTTTTGTCTGACTGGATAAATCACGTAACCCTTGGTCTACCAATCAAACCCTGTACCCCCGTCATACCCAGCATGAATTAGGGAGGTGCTCTTAAGTTCCAAAAGGGCCCCAGTACCACCACTGAAAAGGTGATAGTATACCTTTCCAGTGTTAGTACTAAGACTAGGCTACATGCCAGGTGATCACTAGATCAAATGGCATAAAAAAACAAAATATGAAGTAAGCTGTGGGGCCTCTAAATGGGCGTCTAACTTAGGACTCCTCCCACTTCCATGGGTACACGAGTATCTCTATCAAACAAGGGTACTCTTTAGGTTACCTGTGCCAGGTGATCTCCCAGTTACCTTGCAGTTATACTAATAAAAATAATAAAATGGTGGTGGTGGTCTTTGTGCGTGTTTGTGTGGGGCACCATAGCTTTAACCATTTGAATGCCTAAGGGGCAATGCTTTTGCTATCTCTCTGCCACTCAAAGGGTTGAGTGATCATTTTGTAGCCATATCTGAAAGTTGGAATGTGCCTCAAATTATGGTAACCCAGAAGTATTAATGTTGGGTGATCACCAAACATTAATATTTATTGTATATTACTGGGTATGGGTGGTATGAAAGGATTAACAAAAAGAAGCCCCATATGACCCAAGCAATGATGGAACAATATACACTGATTTTATAAAGTGTAACCCCTCTTTCTTCAGGGTACTTCTGAGAGTACTACTGTCTGGAGATCATATAATCTGTGTGATAGGGACAATGAAGATATCCAGGCTCACACACGAATTCCAGACCCCAGAGAGGACAAAAGTACCCATATTTGAAAGAAGAGTTGCTTCCTCTTTCAAACTAGGGTACACACATAACAATGGAATAAGCGGGAGCAATATTTAAAGTGCCAAGTCCTTTACCCATGTTTATTGTGCTGAAAGCAGAAACTAGAACACACACAACATTTTGGTATTACAACACTTTGTTGGGTTCTTAGAGAAACCCTGTGCAAATAAGACCGTGACATCAACACTGTGTGTATTATGATTTCTGCTTTCAGCACAATAATCATGGGCTGAGACTAGAGATGCACAGATACCAATTTTTGAAGACCGAGTACGAGTACCGATACTTTTTTCAAATACTCACCGATACCAATTACCGATACTTTTTTTGCGGTCATTTGCCAGTTTTCCAAGTACTTATATGCTTTAGGTACTTGGAAAACTGGCAAATGACCGCAAAAAAAAGTATAGGTAATTGGTATCTGTGAGTACTTGAAAAATAAATAAATAAATATATATACACACACACACACACACACACACACACACACACACACACACACACTTGATTCTTTCTCCCCTACTTGATTCCCACCTTTTGCTTCATTCTCCCCCTCTTGCGCCCCCTTCTTTTGCCTTGGCTTTTTCTCTGTTTTGATCCCCCTTTCTCCCCCTCCTTGACTTTTGATCCTACCCTTTTGCCTCTCTCTGTTGATCCCCCCTCCTTTTGCCTCTTCTTGCCCCCCCCCTTTTGTCTCATGATCCTTCCTCCTTTTGCCTCTTTCTCCCTCTTCACCCCACTCTCTGCCCCATCCTGCCTCCTTTACTCTCCTCTGCCGGGTGCTCGCTGTTCTCTTGCGAGCCCCGGCAGAGGTTAGCGTTGGAGCGTTGCCATGGTAACCCGCGGCAATGCTCCGACGCTGCAGGGGTGAGAGAGGTGACCGGGGAGCATTGTGAGCAGCTCCCCGGGCTCCCTCTCTGCAGCACCGACCCTGACACAGGGTATCGGTGCTGGCAACGGCCGCATTTGCGCGAGTACAAGTACTCGCGCAAATGCTGGTATCGGCACCGATACCGATACTAGTGCTGAGACCACTGCATTATATATACTGCTTCTGTCAATGTTACAGTACTATGTTGACTATGCATCATAGAGACTGTTGGTTCAGCAGAACACCTGAAGCCTAAACAGTGTTCTTATACCGCAAAAGGGTACATTTTCCCATCTTCAATAGTCAAGTCATTTGAAAGCAGTCATGACAAAAACAACATTCAGCCCAGTAACCGTCTTAACCGTAAGAAAAGCAGGCGTGGTAGAGAATAAATTTCACATTTATTGGCGAGTAGCTCTAGGATGCAAGCTTTCAGGACAACTCAGGTCTCTTCTTTGGGCATATTTAGAAACATCTTCATATGCCTGAAGAAGACACCTAAATTGTCTTGAAAGTTTGCATTCTAGAGTTACCCAGCCAATATAAATATCTCCTTTACGCTACCATTCTATAGGTTTCAGAGATTTTAGAATAATTTAAATGGTGGTAATGCAACACTCTCTTGTCCTACATTATAATTCGCTAAGGATGTTTGTCAGAAGCAGTTGTGTGCAGCAGAGACGGTTGCGCGCGATGCAACCATACGCAGTACAGACTGCCCGAACGGCGGCCGATACTGAGAGGGGAGCTCCAAATTCAGACTAGAGTCCTGTCTGCGCACCTTCCTGGGACCGCTTTATTTCTACTGGTTACTTCTCTTTTTGGGATTGTGCACCTGGGCCATAACACATTTGAAGAGCGAGTGCTTTCAACTTTCTGTATACATAAAAAGTTATATATTTTCATTTTGGGTCGATTTTTTTTTTCTGCCTTTGTAGGGGCCACTAACAAATCACAGGCATCTTCTTAGAGCACTTTCTGCTTTTTTTTTTTTTTTTTTTTTTTTAAAAGATGTAATTGTGCATCTCTTACAAAAAAGTCACTGAAACTGACACTTAACTATAAACAACAACAACAACAGTATGAAAACACACACATAACTAGGGGGGCAGGGGGTTCATAATGTAGCAGCAACTCTTGGCAACAGTGCCAACTGGTGTCCAAAAGGCATTGTTTACTTATAATGCGCTCCAATGGACAGCCTATGTTATAAATTAGAGCTCTCCATATTAATGGATAGTAATAGCATTACCTGGAGACCACAACAGAAAATTGCAGTTTAATGGGAAAAAAAAAAATCAAAAAATAAAATGTTTGACCATGTATTTTTAATAAAGAACATTTCCAGCATTCACAGTACCTACACATATTTTTGCATTTTATAAAAAAATTTACTGCACCTTAAAATATAAATTGCTTTAAAAACAAAATTTTAAACCGTAACGGTGTACTTACCAATATCGTTCTCTGTAGGTTAGAATTAACACTGCTAAACATCAGTTTGCCAACAATAGTAGCAATAGTGGGAAATACCAGAGCGCCACACAATATACGTGTAGCAGAGACATGATCTGCCAAAGGGTTGGCTTCCGCTGGTACCCGAGGGACTGGGCATCCAATTCCTGAGGATACAAATAGGTGTGCATTTCAGTACTGCATCGGCCACACATTTGAAGGTTATTAGTCCTTAGTCTAAACAATTGCCTTGCATTGTGTTGGAGCCCTCACTAACATTCAAGGGACGAATTATAACACAGCCCAAAGCCCCATGCATATACATTTCCAAAACCATGAAATGTGGCTTAACCCTTGAAGGACCAGAGTGATGTGCAACACATTAAAAAGCAGTGAGCTGGAACCAACTTGAATTTTGTTTTACAATTACAAAACAAAAAGGACATTGCAAGTACTCACTACTGAATTTATCTCTTTAAAGGGACAGTAATGTCCCATAAAACAGGATTTTAGTCTTACCTGTTAATTCCTTTTCTCTTAGTCCATACAGGTTACTGGTAACTTTGGGTAGGCGATCAGCCCCTTTAATAGGCAGGAACAATTCTGAGAAGTGACTGCTGGGTGCAGCCTACCTCCTCTCCTTAGCCTGCAGCTAACAAATCCCCAACCAGTAAGATTTGCAGACCAACTACTGACTAGGAAGTAAGAAGGTAAAGGAAGACTCCTGTGAGCATGAACCCGAAACGACCCCCACGTTCTGCCGCAGGAGCTCCAAGGATGGTCCCTTGATAGGGTGGGAGACCAGTAACCTGTATGGACTAAGAGAAAAGGATTTAACAGGTAAGACTAAAATCCTATTTTTTTCTGTCGTCCAGTACATTTTATTGGTAACTTTGGGATGTACAATCATTAAGTACCCCAGGGCGGGAAGAAAGGCAAGGACCAGGTGCAGGCCCCCAAAGTCACCAGAGCACGAATGAACCTACAGATTGTAAATAGCTCAACACTAACCACAAAGTGTCAACCCCATGAACTATTACGCAGCACGCTGAACTAGAGACAACAGGGCTCAAAAGTGAAAGAGTACCGAGATACTAAGGAGATCGTAGACAGGCTAGGCTGCCTCCAGGATCTTTCTCCCAAAACTGACATCAGCTGATGTCAGGACATCCACACGGTAGTGTTTAGAAAAGGTGTGCACAGTTGACCAAGTGGCCGCCCTGCACAACTGAACAGCAGAGGCCTGGTTCTTGTAGGCCCAAGAAGCCCCAATAGACCTTGCAGAATGAGCCGTGACCCTGAAGGGAACAGGCTTCTTCCGAAGTTCGTAAGCCTTACTGTAACGGTTTTGTAAGACACTCAGACCAGGAGGTTGGAATAAAACACAGTTTTATTAAAAGACAAGGAACACTGCCCACTACAGGCTAGTATGGAATGACAGGTAAATGATATACAGGTATACGTATGCCCTCTCAGGCCCAGTATATAGAGCAAGAACAAATACTGTCACAGGACAGGCATAAATAAGAAGTATCAGTAGCAAATGGGTTAAAGTTCTAGGTAGGTAATCAGTCTCTGTTGTGGTGTGTTTGACAACGCCCAGTAGATGTTAAAAGTAGCAAGAGACTGTGGTGCAAGATGTGGAAGCACCTTAGCAGTGAGGCAGAACTGACACACTCCCAGGTCAGGCAAGGAGAGGAGATACACAACACTCTGCAAGAGCTAGCACTACTTATGAGCCATGGGCACCCGTGCGGTGCCATAACGGAGGCAATGCACACTGCTAAAGCTGAGGCACCAGAGCCATTAGCACCCTTCCGGTGCGGTAACGGAGTCACAAACACTGCAAGAGCTGAATGGAACCAGAGCAAATAGCACCCTTCCGGTGCGGTAACGGAACTCTGTACACTGCGAGAGCTGATGGAATCGACCAATAGCACCACCCGGTGCGGTAACTGATACACTGCGCGTAGTAAGGGTTAAGCGGAAGCACAGTGATAACGGAGGCCACAATGCTCTGCAAGTGTAACCAGGAGGCTCGGTATAACGGAGGCCGCAATGCTCTGCAAGTGTAAACGGAAGGCTCAATATAACGGAGGCAACAGTGCTCAGCAAGTGTTAACGGAAAGGCTCAGTATAACGGAGGCAACAGGCTCTGCAAGAGTTAACGGAATGTTCAGTCTGCACAAACACTGCTACTATGAAAGTTCAGAATGTCGCCAAGCAACACAGGATCAGGATCGCAGCTAGAACACTCTCAGGATGTCAGGATAGCCGGAATCAGGTCACGGAGCAGGAACGTCAGCCAGGCCGGGTCAATCGCAGAGCAGGAACGTCAGACAAGCTGGGTCAATCACGGAGCAGGAACGTCAGACAAGCTGGGTCAGATCACGGAGCAGGAACATCAGCCAGGCTGGGTCAATCACGGAGCAGGAACCAATGTGCGTAGTCAGACGGGCCAAGTCGGTACACAGGAAAGCAGGAACACAGCAACAGTAGCACTGGTACAGGAACACCACGAAAGGGCACCTGACAGGTGCCAGAGGCCCGGTATATGAACGCCATACTGGGCAGGCCAAACAAGCTCAGCCAATGGGAGCGCACCACAGCAAAGAGTGACAGAGGGATCACGGGAACCGTGATACTTCCGAATCGTGGACTTGATCCAAGAAGTGATGGTAACCTTGGAAGCAGACTTCCCTGTCCTAGGACCTTCAGGAATGACAAACAGAGTGTCAGACTGCCTCAAGGACTCAGTGCGATGCACATAGAACTTAAGAAAATGCGCAACATCCAAAAGATGAAGATCCCTCTCTTTGTCAGAATTAGGGTTAGGACAGAAGGAAGGAACCAAAATCTCCTGATTGATGTGGAACTCAGACACAACCTTTGGGAGAAACTCTTGCGAGGTGCGCAGCACCGCCTTGTCCCTGTGAAAAACCAAAAAGGGTAGTTAACAGGACAGGGCTGCAGCTCCGCAACTCAGCGAATGGAAACAATCACCAGGAGAAAGGCCATCTTCCATATCAGCATACGTAGAGGAATGGTAGCCAAAGACTCAAAGGGAAGATGCTGGAGCACTCCCACGACCAGGTTAAGATCCCACTGAGGAGCAGGGGACTTAAAAAACCAGACGGGTATGAGCAACACCCTGGAAGAAAACCTTGACATCAGGAATGATAGCAAGACGCCTCTGAAAAAGGACAGAGAGCGCAGAAGTCTGAACCTTGAGAGAACTCAGACTGAGACCTTTATCCACACCATCCTGGAGGAAGGAAAGAACTGTAGGAAGGTCAAAATCCTGAGGTAGGTCTTTGTCAGCACACCAAGCCAGGAAGGTAGACCAAACTCAGTGGTAGGCCTTAGAGGAAACAGGCTTGCGGGCACTAAGCATAGTAGCCACAACACCAGAAGACAATCCTTTCCTCCTCAAAATTGAGGATTCAATCTCCATGCTGTCAAAGCCAAAAGATGAACATCTTCTTTCTAGAGGGTACCCTGTAGAAGGAGGTCTGGACGGGAGGAAAGCTGAAGAGGTTCCGCCACTGAGAAGTCCAGAAGCTCTGGAAACCAAGCCTGTAAAGGCCAGTACGGAGCAATCAGAATGACTGGGCAGCGCTCCAATCTCAGCTTCTGAAGAATTCTGTTCAACAAGGGAACAAGAGGGAAGATGGAAACGTCCATGGGATCGAAAAGACATCCACTGCCAGAGCCATGGGATCCGCTCAGCGAGAGCAGAATGTTGGAATTTTCTTGTTGTGTCTGGTTGCCATCAGGTCAATGCATGGAAAACCGAACCGCTGGATGATGAGGTTGAACACCTCTGGATGCAGCTCCCACTCCCCGCTGTCCACTGTGTGTCGACTGAGGAAATCTGCCAGAACAATGTCTATGACAGGAATATGAATTGCGGAAATATCAGGGACATGCTCCTCTGCCCAAAACACAGGGGCATTGACCTCTAGCCAAGCTGCGAGACTTCGTGTGCCGCCTTGCTTGTCGATGTAGGCTACCGCTGTGGCGTTGTCCGACTGCAGCCTTACTGAGCAATCCTCCAGTTGTCGTGTCCAGTGAGGTAGGGCATGAAATATCGCCCGAAGCTCCAAGACATTGATGGGAAGGAGAGATTCCTCCTGAGACCACTTGCACTGAACACTCAAGTGCACCAGTACCACTCCCCATCTGGAGAGGCTGGAATCCATCGTCACTGTGGTCCAGAAGGGCACCAGGAAGGGTCTGCCTTTCAGGAGATTGTTCAGGTTGAGCCACCACGAGAGACTCTGCTCCACTGGAAGAGGGAGAGACAGGGACCTCTCCAGGAGATCTGGATGACCCTTGCAGGCCAGGATCAGAAACCTCTGAAGTTCCCTGGTGTGAGCCATGGCAAACGGGAGTGCTTCTATGGTGGAAATGAACTTTCCCACCAAGGATGACAACTTCTTGGCTGGAATCCTGGATCCTGAGACAGGATAGCCTGGACCTTCAGTGCTATCTGATGAGCCATTTTGTCCGTGAGAAACACCATCCCCCTCTGAGTGTCGAAGAGGAAGACCATCCTCTGGGAAGGAACAAGGTCTAACTTGTCCAAATTGATGATCCACCAGTGATGGGAGAAAGCATGAATGCAGTCCTGCACCTGCTGGTCGTCCATATATGGAGTCACCCTGATGCCGTTCTGATGTAGGATGGAGATCAAAGCTCCAAGGACCCTGTTTGAGGAGTCGTGGTCAGGCCAAAGGGGAGGGCAGAGAACTGGAAGTGGCCTCGGTCTCAGGCATAGCGGAGATACTTCCGACTCTCTGGGTGAATGGTGATGTGCAGATAGGCATCTTGAAGATCCAAAGAGGCCAGAAATTCCCCAGGAGAAATGGCTGTTATCACAGTAATTCCTGGGGGTACTGGGATCACAAAGGAGTTGAGATCTTTCAGATCCAAAATGGGACGACAGCCCCCATCCTTCTTGGAAACCACAAAGAGGTTGTAGTAGATTCCCAAGCCCCTCTCATCCTGAGGGGGAACCAGCTCTTGGACTGCCTTGTCCAGAAGAGCCTGTATAGCATCCTCGAAAAGATGTCTCTTTTCTGCTTCCAAGGGAGAATGAGAAACAAAGGTCCTTGGAGGTGGAAGAAAGGTGAAGGGAATCCTGTATGCTGAGGCCACCACTTGTAAAACCCATGGGTCCATCACAGATGTCTGCCAAGCTGAGAGGTAGTGGCGTAGGTGGCCACCTACCTGAGGGTTGGGACCCGGGTTCGGTGAGTCATAAAGAAGGAGGTTTGGAAGCCTTGGGCTTCGTGGAGGAATTGGCTCTACAATGCTGCTTAGGCATGGATGAGGAGCACGGAGCCTGAGGGACCGTTTGGTTTGCTTGGCTCGATTGTGCCTGAAAGGAACGATAAAGCCGATTTCTTTTGACAGGTGCCTTCTTCCTCAGGACCACTGGCAGGAGAGAACTCTTCCCTCCAGTGGCCTCACTGATGAGATCCTTGAGTTCAGGACCGAACAAGGAAGAACCCTGAAAAGGCAAAGACAGCAGAGCCTTCTTAGAGGCCGTCAGCTGACCAGATCTTAAGCCAAAGAGCCTGTCTGGCTATCACACACATGGTAGATGCCCTGGCTACCAAATAGCTTTGAGAGAAGTCTCAAGCTTCTTGTCAGCCCAGTCTTTAAGAGCAGAGGCGTCAGCAACTGGTAAGGCAGTTGATTTAGAAAGCCTGAAAACTGGGGCATCCACTTTAAGGGGATGAACCCACTGAGTAAGGGCCTTCTCAGAAAACGGATAAAGTTTAGCAAACTTCTTAGACACAGAAGGTTTCTTGTCTGGAAATTTCCACACCAAGCAGTCAAGGGTGGGATTAGGTGGAAAGCAAGCATGGAACCTAACAGGCTCCTGGAAAACATCAGAGGGGTCAGAAGACACCTCCTGCACCAAGAGAATGTTCAAGGTGGACAACACAGCCCCGATCAGACCCTCAGCAGAGGGAATGGGGTCCGCCTCAAAGGGTTCCCGAAAAAACTGAGATGACGGAAAAGCTGAACAGTCATCACCATCAGAGTCCACCAACAATTCCTCCTCAGAGGAGTCGGACACATCAGGTACACCCTGCGGTTTAGGCAGGGAAGATCTGATAGGGGTGGGGGTCTGCCATGAGTGGAAGACCCCCTGTAAAGTGGATGGAAGGAGTTGAAAGGTGGACCGGAGGTCCCTTGTAGTAGCAGCCTTAAAGTCTTGCGTCCATATTGGCTCTAGCGCATGGATGGAGGCCCCAGCAGGAGACTCCGTGGCAGCAGCGCATGCTGGGCAAACATGACCTGAGTATTCTTCTAGGTAACCCTGATTGACATGAGGAGCAACGGGGGACACAGACACCCCAGTATCCTTAGTCTTAGGTTTAGCCCCAAGGTCTAACAGAGTAGACATTCTCACAGAGTCAAAACGGTCAAAGTATTAAAACACCCACAATAAAGCGTGTATAATTAGTGCACCCCAGAAACACTAAAATAAGACTTATCTGGTAGGCAAAGGGTTAAGCTGCGGAGGAGAGTCCAAGCCCTGCGGAGGATACTCAATCTGTGAATACACAAAATGGCTGCCGCGATGGGAGCCAATCAGAAACGAGCACGCAAAGCGGGAGCTCGTGGGAAATGTAGTTTCACTGACAGAGTACCCCAACAGTGCCCGAAGTCCCCTAAAGCCCCCAACGTCCCCAGAACGTTGACTGGATGACAGAGCAAAGGTAAACCCACAACATGAGCCATCTCTGACCACGCCAAGTGGAGCGGTTGCAGAGATACATCCCAAACTGTAAAGTCCCATAGAAGTGAACACAGCAATGGCGTCTATGCGGTAAACGGGCGCCGTAAGGGCGTGGAACAAAGTGAGCGAGGTGAATACCAACAGGAAACCACTCACAAACACTGAACCCAACAAGGAAAATGTTGCAAAACCCCTAAAAAGGCGCTAACCAGTAGCAAAAGGGTTAAGTTACCTCATAAACTTGCTCCAAACACCTCACAGACATACAGAATAAACTCAATGAGTGCATGAGTATGTAATAGGAACTACAATATAGACCCCTGTGCAGAGGGGAAGCATGTTACATGTGCATCTCAGCACAGCACTCAAAGGGTGCTCACCTTTTTCAGTAGATCTCCTGTCTTCAGATTACCATATATCAAGAAGAAGCCTCGGTGGGCAACTCCTGGGGAAAGAACTTGCAGCCAAGATTTCCCCCCCAGGGCTTTGGTCCACAAAAGCACCTGGTAAACTGAGCTATCCACATTTGGGTGATGGGACTTGTCAGTGATGGTAATCCACCTAATGGTGGTATTCAATTTCTAACAGAAAAAAAAATAAAAAAGTTAAAACTATAGCAGAACTGTTCTCTTGCTTGTGTCTTGACCAAGGAACAAATCTTACTGGTTGGGGATTGGCTAGCTGCAAGCTAAAGAGAGGAGGTAGGCTCCACCCAGCAGTCACTTCTCAGAATTGTTCCTGCCTATTAAAGGGGCTGGTCGCCTAATCAAAGTTACCAGTAACCTGTATTGGAAGACAGAGAAAAAATGTTTTGTAGAGATTACAAAATAAGCTAAATGCCACAAATCCTATCCTCTTAAACCGCTATGAGATACCCTCCGCTAAAGTTACTCTTCTGATGTCAGCTGTAAAGCTGACAGAAGGAGATCCGTGTCAGCCGACACGAGGAGGCTCTTCAGCAGAGCAGCAATAGCATGCTTTAAAAAGAATTACTTCTAAAAAGTGTGCTTGCAAACCAGGCACACACTGTAGACCAAAGTAGTATTTCTTTTTAAATTGCGCTATTTTGGCTCTGCTGAAGAGTCGCTTTTCTGTCCCCAGACCAGGAACTCCTGCTGTCAGCTGACGTCAGGAGAAGAGGGAGAGGGGAACTTTAACGGAGGATATCTCTCAAACCATAGAGGTGTGAGAGACAGAATTTGTGGCATTTAACTTATTTTTTAATCTCTACAAAAATCTAAACATTTTTATGGGACATTATTGCCCCTTTAAGGAACACATTGAGAAGCAACGTGCTACATAACTTCTCCAGTCCTTAACCGTCTGAGTCTCAGAGAGGTATCCAATCCACTGCAAAGCAACGTGTTGGATACAACTCTGGGAATGAAATGGTTAAAGGATTAATAAATATAGCTAGATATTTAATGGTTTTGTGCATAGCATACAGTGCTACAAAAAAAGTAATATCGTGGTTAGATACCACACACTCTGCAAGGGAACCTAATAACCAAGAAAAAACAAGCTAGGCTTGTAAGCATGCAGGCCCAGGCACTAACACACTGGAGAACAACATAATTAAAAAGGCAACTAACATTAGAAAGCAAACCTTTGTTAACCTCTTAACGACTGCCCGATCCAGGAGGGAGCAGCTGTTAAATACCATGGAGTTTTTTTTTTTTCCCATGAAGACTCCTGGGATGGTAGATTGGCGTGCAGCCACACTGCCATCCAAGAATACTACAACGTCAAAATCTGACTAGTTATCTTAAAACAAGTTCAGTTTACACTGCAGGGAAATTTATAGATAATTAAAAATCTACCTACATGTTGTGCTAGACTTTTTTTTTTTTTTTTAATAAACAGCTACTGAGAAATAAACAATTATATTTTGGTGGCATGGGGTGGCACTTTATGACAATTCCCTGCACAGGATGTTAATTAGTTATGTTCAACTAAACGTTTTCTCTTGCATCCAACAGGAGAGACAGACACCATGGGGTAAAGTATCCTCCACCAGGATGCAGGACACTTAACAGTTACTAAAGTAGAAGAAACTCCTCCCCTTCCTCTGCCTTACTTAACGCTCAACCCACAGCGGAGATTTTTTTTTTTTTTTAAACTCTCATCATAGGTGGTACAGGACAATATCTTGCTGGAGACTGTTGAAGATGTAAATTTTTTTTTTGTTTTCTCTACCATTCAGATCCTATAAGGCATTGGATCGGAGTGCCCAGAGAGCAGCCATTCTGCAACTCTGATTCCTCTCCTACACTGGACGCCTCCAAGAAAACATCTCATTACCCAGAATGAACAGATTGTGACGGGGGGGGGGGGGTTATTAGAGACACCCTGTTTGATATTGAGTCTATTGTATGTAAGTCTTAGAAGTTCTTGCTCATCCATACTTAATTGGACCTTTTGAAGTTGGAAAGTTTCCCCAAGACCAAGGTGCAGTAATTACCCATCTGGAAAACTGGGTGTTGGTAACACACAATATTAAAGTGATATATTCTTGGCTTTAGTTTCTATAATATATAATATAATAGGATTTTAGTCTAAAAAAAAAAAAAAGGTAAGACTAAAATCCTATTTTCACTGTCGTCCAATACAGGCTACTGGTACATTGGGATG
Organism: Rhinophrynus dorsalis; assembly: GCA_037306005.1. Taxonomy (NCBI): domain Eukaryota; kingdom Metazoa; phylum Chordata; class Amphibia; order Anura; family Rhinophrynidae; genus Rhinophrynus; species Rhinophrynus dorsalis. Next base: position 97,980,687 of record CM074724.1, on the reverse strand, counting down.
TACAAACATTGAGCTTTCCCAGAGGCGGGAAGAAGGCAAGGACCAAGCGCAAGGCCCCAAAGTCACCAGAACCCCTATGAACCAATTAATCATAGAGCCCAACAACAGAAGTGTCAACGGACACCAACCAGGGGTAAAAACGAACCCCCTGAACTAGAGCCAACAGGGCTCAACAGTAAGGAAACACGAAGAACCTCAGAAGAAGAAGATCCCAGACAGGCAAGACTGCCTCCAGGACCTTTCTCCCAAAGCTGGCATCAGCCGAGGCCAGTACATCTACACGATAGTGCTTCGAGAATGTGTGCACAGAGGACCAAGTGGCCGCCGGACACAGTTGATCAGCAGACGCTTGATTTTTATAGGCCCAAGAGGCCCCAATTGATCTGGTGGAATGAGCAGTAACCCTGAAGGAAACGTGCTTATTCCGCAACTTGTAGGCTTCACGAATGGTAGATTTTATCCAAGATGCAATAGTCACCTTGGATGCCGGTCTCCCTGCCCTAGGCCCCTCAGGAATGACAAACAGAGCGTCAGACTTCCTGATAGGCTCAGTGCGATGAACATAAAACTTGAGACAACGCACGACATCCAACAAATGAAGATCCCTCTCCTTGTCAGAGGAAGGGTTAGGGCAGAAAGAGGGTACCACAATCTCGATTGATGTGAAATTCGGAGACAACCTTGGGTGAAAAACTCCTTGGAAGTGCGGAGCACAGCCTTATCCTTGTGAAACACCAGGTAAGGAGGTTTACAAGACAGGGCTTGTAACTCCGCCACCCGGCGAACTGATACAATAGCCAAAAGAAAGGCCATTTTCCAGGTCAAAAGACGTAAAGGAATGGAAGCCAAGGATTCAAACGGGGGTCTCTGAAGAACCCCCAGCACCAAATTGAGGTCCCACTGAGGAGCTGGACTCTTGAAGGCAGGCCGAACATGAGCCACACCCTGGAAGAAAACTTTAACATCAGGAAGAACGGCAATGCGTTCCTGGAAAAATACAGACAGAGCAGAAGTCTGAACCTTGAGAGAACTCAGGCTGAGTCCCTTCTCAACACCATCCTGCAAAAAGGCCAGGACCGTGGGAAGATGGAAATCGAGCGATAGATCCTCATCAGCACACCATGCAACAAAAGTTGACCAAATTCGATGATAGATCTTGGAGAACACAGGCTTGCGAGCCCTAAGCATCGTAGACACCACAGAAGAGGAAAACCCTTTCTTCTTCAGAATTGAGGATTCAACCTCCAAGCCATCAAATGGAGATGCTGAACATCCTCCTTCCACAGGTAGCCTTGAAGCAGCAGGTCTGGACGGGCAGGGAGCGGGAAGGGATCCGCCACTGACAAGGCCAGCAGGTCCGGATACCAGGACTGACGAGGCCAGTTCGGAGTGATTAGGATGACAGGACAACGCTCCACCTTCAGCTTCTGGATGACTCGGATCAACAGAGGGAGAGGAGGGAAGATGTAGGCAAGGGATTGACAATGCGTCCACCGCTAGAGCAAGAGGGTCCCTCCACCGACAGCAAAACACTGGAACCTTCCTGTTGTGTCTGGTAGCCATCAGATCCACTACAGGTACCCCCCACATCTGGGTTAGAAGGTGAAACACCTCTGGATGAAGCGCCCACTCTCCGCTGTCGACTGTGTGACGACTGAGAAAGTCTGCCATGACGTTGTCTACGCCTGGAATGTGTACAGCTGAAATGACGGGAACATGTGCCTCCGCCCAAGATAAAATGGCCTTGACCTCTAACCATGCGGCGAGACTTCTTGTGCCGCCTTGTCTGTTGATGTAGGCCACTGCGGTGGCGTTGTCGGACTCCACTCTGACTGGACAACCCTCCAGCTGAGATTCCCAGTGTCTCAGGGCAAGAAAGATGGCATGAAGATCCAGAACATTGATGGAGAGGAGAGATTCTTCCAGTCCCATTTCCCCTGAACACAAACAACCCAACACTGCCCCCCAACCCCGGAGGCTGGCATCCGTTGTGGCTGTGGTCCAATAGGGAATCTGAAAGGACCTCCCTTTCAGGAGATGAGACAGGTCCAACCACCATTCCAAGCTCAGCTCGACATGAGGAGGCAGAGAGACTGACAGATGCAGATGATCTGGATGATTCCTGCACGTCTGAATGACGAACCTATGAAGTTCCCTGGTATGAGCCATAGCAAATGGCACTGCCTCTATTATGGAAATGAATTTTCCCACTAGAGAAGTCAACTTCGGCACTGGAACCATCTTGAGATCCAGGATCTTGGATACACGGAGAGCAATCTGATGAGCCACTTCTTCCGGTAAAAACACCATGCACTGCTGAGTGTCGAACAGGAGACCCAAGAAAAGGATCTGTTGAGATGGGATCAAGTCTGACTTGTCCAGATTCACAATCCACCCGTGGCGATTGTGTGTCTGGATGCACGTCTGAACCTGCTGGTGAAGAATCTCCGCAGATGAAGCTTTCAGGAGCAAATCGTCCATGTAGGGAGTCACCCTGATACCATCCCGATGAAGCACAGCTATCAAAGCCCCCAAGACTCTCTGAAAAACCTGAGGAGCTGAAGTCAGACCAAAGGGAAGAGCCAAAAATTGAAAATGGCCCCTGTGGCAGGCAAACCTGAGATACCGCCTGCTTTCCAGATGAATAGGGATGTGCAGATATGCATCCTGGAGGTCCAGGGAAGAAAGGAACTCCCCTGGAGACATAGCGGCTATCACAGTACGCAGGGATTCCTGACGATAGTGGGTACTCACAACAAAGGAACTGAGATCCTTGAGGTCCAGAATAGGACGGGCGCCCCCGTCCTTTTTGGCCACAACGAACAGGTTGGAATAAAATCCTGAACCTGTGTCCTCTGTAGGAACCAATTCCAGGACTTCCTTGTCCAAAAGATCCTGAATAGCGTCGTCGAACAGACGTCTTTTTGTAGGCTCCTGAGAAGGACGAGTAAAATGGAACCGAAAAGGAGGAAGGGAAGAGAAAGGGATCCTGTATCCCTCTGATACCACCTGAATAACCCAAGGGTCCGCCACTGACTCCTCCCAAATCCGGCGAAAGATGTGTAGACGTCCACCTACAGCCGGATGCGGACCCGGGTTCGGTGAGTCATGCCGAAGCAGTCTTGGAGGTCTTGGCCTTGGGGGCAACTTTGGGCTTCCAGGACTGTTTGGGCTTGGAGGAGGAGCGCGCAGAGGACGGACCCGCCTGGGACGCTGAGCGTGTCTCAGTTTGGAAGGAACGAAAGGACCGATTGCGTTTGGCTGGAAACTTCTTTTTGATGGTAGAAGACTGATGGTAGAAGAGTACTTTTACCGCCAGTAGCCTCACTAATCATTTCCGTAAGCTCAGATCCAAACAGTGAAGTCCCTTGGAAGGGCAAAGATAGCAAGGCTTTCTTAGAAGCGGTGTCAGCAGACCAAATTTTTAGCCAAAGAGCGCGTCTAGCCACCACAGATGAAGTGGAGGCCCTCGCCATCATGCGCACAGCATCAAAAGCAGCGTCAGAAACATAATTCTGAGCTTCGGATATATTAGCAAGAAGTTTTAACTGCTCAGACACTGGCGCATCCTGGCGAACCACCTCAGTAAGCTGTTCGGTACAGACCGCAATGGCCCGGTTAACCCACGCCACTGCAAAGGTTGGACGCATGGAAGTGCCAATAGAAGCAAAAATAGACTTAAGACACGTTTCTAACTTTTTATCCGTCCAATCTTGCAGGGCAGAAGCATCAGAGACAGCCAAGGCAGTAGATTTAGACAACTTAGAAACTGGAGCATCCACCTTAGGAGGATGCACCCATTTAGCCAGTTCAGTCTCAGGAAAAGGATAAAGTTTAGCAAACTTTTTTGATACAGAAGAGGATTTATCAGGATTTCTCCACGCATCAGAGACTAAACGTGCAAGAGTAGGATTAGTAGGAAAACATATAACAGTCTTAGAAGGTTTCTGAAACACATCCGTTGGGTCATGAGTAGATTCGTGACTCAAGGGAAGGTTGAGGGTGGATAGCACAGCCCTGATCAAACCCTCAGCAGAGAGTTCAGGGTCACATTCATATGGGTCACCAATGGACCTGGTAGACTCAATAACAGTGCCCTCCTCAACATCAGAATCCTGCAACAATTCTTCCTCAGAAGAATCAGACACGTCAGGAGCACCCTGTGGCTTGGGCAGGGCGGTCCTGATAGTGGAGGGGGTCTGCCAAACCTGAAGAGCCCCCTGAACCTGAGAGGGAAAGAGCTGAAGAGTGGATCTGAGATCCCTAGTTGCAGCCTTGAACTCTTTCACCCATGTTGGCTCAATGGCGTGACTGGAAAGACCTGGGTTGCTGCCATGGCCTTCCGCACATTTTGGGCATAAATGACCAGAAAATTCTCTAGGCAGCCCAGAATGACAAGAGGAGCAAAACGCAATGGGGGAAACTGACACCCCAGCCTCCTTAGTCTTGGGTCTAGCCCCTGACTCCAGTGGAGTAGACATGCTCACAGCGTCAGATATACTCCACTGACAAGAATCACCCAATTGAAGTGTGAAAGATTAAATATTCACCCCAGAAATGCTAAAAATTAAACTTATCTGGCAAGCAAAGGGTTAATCTGCGGAGGCGAGAGAGAAGGCTCGGTCCCTGCGTAGTATACTCGCTGAGAAGAACTCACAAAATGGCTGCCGCAACGGGAGCCAATCAGAAAACGGGCGCGAAACAAGCGCTCATGGGAAACGTACTTTTTCTCAGAAGTACCCCAAAACAGTGCCCGAAGCCCCCCCAAGACCCCCAAAACATCGAATCATGCAACCGGATGATAGAGCAAGGGAAGACCAACAAAATGAGCCCACTCTGAAGTCGCTGTGACAATCGGTTCCAGAGATACGTCCCACACTGTGTAAACCCATAGAGAGTAAAGGAGCAATGGCTTCTATGCGGGAAAAGCGCGCTTAAAGGCGCGGAACATAAACTTTTAATAAAGTAACCCTGACAGGAAAAAGTTACCAAACACACATCAAACACATGTAAAACATGATAAAACAATATTCCAATGAGGAAAACAGCAGGGAAAAGGTTAAAACCCCCATAAACTGCTCCAAAACCCAGGGAATACACACAGGCATTGCATAAATACAGTGCAATATAAAAAAAAACACCCAATGAGTGCTGGAGTGCATAATGAGAACTCCCAAATACAAGCCCAATGAAGGGACACTGTGGGACAAGTGGACCTTCAGCACTCAAAGGGTGGCTCACCTTTCTGCAGGACTTCTGTCTTCAGGTAACCATGTGAAAAGGGAATTAACCAAAGGAAAATCCCCACCAGGGAAGCTACTTGAATCAAGTTGTTCCCTCTTCAGGGCGTAAGGTCCACCAGAAAATCCCTGGAAGCTGCACTAGCCACTTTGGAGAGGGCAATTGTCAGCCATGGTCACCTGCCTAATGGTGGTATTCCATATTTGAAGAAAACAATAAAAAAACTAAAGTTGATTGAGAGATGTTCTCCACCTGATGTGCACAGCATGCAGGAACAAATCATTCTGGCTTGTTCTGACTGAGGGCAGCTTAAGAGGGAGGGGAGGCTCCACCCCCTGCATACATTTAGAGAAATGTTCCTGCCTACTTAAAGGGGTGGATCGCCTCCCAATGTACCAGTAACCTGTATTGGACGACAGTGAAATTTTGTTTGTGTGTCCCCCAAAAGAGAAACCAATTTAATGTGAAGTGTAAAAATCCCATTATCACTGGCTGAGCTATTAGAAATAACACCATTGTGTGGAATACCTTGAAACAAATATTGTAACGAGCACGCATCGAGAATGTACAAGATAAAGTGTTTTGTCCTGAGGCATCTACTCTCTGGAAGGGCACATGAGAGGCCATGTGACTTGTAGCACCACAGAGAGGCCACCATGCCTCAGAACAAGACACTTTATCTTGTTTGTTCTCTACAATATTTGTTCTTAGGTCTCACTAAGGGAGAAGGGCATCCCGGGCAAAGGCCCTTTCTCTCCATGTGCTTAGAGGGAATCAGCTGCACCACACCAACAAGGCTGTTTCTCAGACATTTGCTTGACATTTCTGAACTGGACTGTCTGCTAGGACAAGTCTGATATGGAAATTTCCTCTCTGCAATGGTACACGGGAGTGAAAAATGCAACTTGTAGCACCACTGTGAGGCTACCATGCCTCTGAACAAGACACTTTATCTTGTTCGTTCTCGATGGATGCCCATCACAATATCTGTCCCCAAGTTTGACCACTATGTGAGGTCTGACTAGATTCATTCATAGCATTCCATATGTAATGCTGGCTCAGCATAAATTAATTATCATTAAGTGTCACACTGCGCTAATTACAAATAAAGGTTTATTTCTCCATAGTTATATTAAAACAAATGACTAACAATTTAAAGGCATTTTTTTTATTCTCCATAATGTTAACAGACTTACCTTAGGTATGACAGGTCCAATTTAACCACCGAGGCTAAAGTACTAGAGAAAAGAGGCACAATTCTTAGGCAAACCATCAGCACTATAATAAACAAGTAAAACTTTCTGCTGGTTTCAATTGGGCTTTTAACCTCATGGATGCCACATAAGTCACTTATGCACTTAAAAACAATAAGTTGACCTCTTCCATTTAAAACAATGGTAACTTTGTGAATTTCATATTTTTCTTTATTGTGCAGTAGGTTTGCTCCAGAATTTCGCTGGAATCAGCCTCATTGTTATTCCCACCTCTGGAAGGAAGATAAGAAGTTGCCTGTTTCAGCCTTATTCCTACTTGTTGAATAGGTGGCTTGCCAAGGGCAATCATTATCTGCCTTCTCCAGTACTCACAGCACCAGGTCTGAGAAGGACAAGCCATTTGGAAACATATAAATGGAAGGCTGGAAGTTTATAATGCTTCTAATGCCAGAGACACTAGCAGCAATTAAATTCTAAATGACTAAATATAACCACTGTGAGCAAATATACTTCCCAATGTCATCTTTGTATTTTTTATTTTTTTTTTTCTAATTGGATTACCTGGAAAAATGCTATTAAGAATTTGTAACTTGTTTGAGTATTTGCGCCACAGTCTGAGTACATAATCCTCCCACCGAATCATTTTGCCTAAAATCAGCATGACAGGGATAGTCGGAAGACCAATCAATAGGAACAGGGGATCAGCTCTTTCCATAACATCAAGGCCTTCTTTGTGGCCGACGACCTGTTGAAGAGAGTATAATTTCATTTATTTAATGTGCATAATTAGAAATGTTTGCTAAAAGCAATTTGTAACATTTTAACCTAATAAATAATACACTAGAGACCCTACTATCATCCAAGGAGTTAATGGTATCCATTGACAAGCTACAGGAAAAAAAACAAGGATTTTTTTTGCACTTTACCGAATACAACCCCCCCCCCCCCCCAAAAAAAAATAATAATAATAAAATAAAACACTCTCTCATAGTTCATGTGGAACATGGGAACCATGGGGCAAAGTATCCTCTCCGGCGAGGGGGCAGGACACTTGCTTTAAAAGGGCCTCTCTGATGGTGGAGACTCCCTTCATACACCACTTTGCCCCAGCAGTCATGTCCAGTTTATCAAATAGCAAAGATCAAAACAAAAGCGAGGAAAGGGGTCACCTGCACAAGAGAACCCAAAAGATCCCCCACTGCCCAGAACTCAATTAGTTTTTCTCCTCAAGGAAAGTCCTGTGTTCCACATGGACTAAGAGAAAAGGATTTATCAATAAATATGCACAAAATAAAATCTCTCTTTCATCCAATGTGAAGCACAAGAACCATGAGGATATAAGAAAGCTATCCACCAAGATTTCAGAATGGGAAAGAGAAAAAAACACTCAAAAACCCAGACCAGTCGAAACAGAGGCAAATTGGAAGCTCGGGTGTTAAGACACCTACATTGCAAACAAAGTCACAGGAAAGCAAACCGGTTACTGACAAAAAGAAGGATACTTACTCAGATACATCAGTCATAACCCGCCTTGTTGCTACCTGTACACCTCAGAGGCCTGGTTCTTGTAGGCACAGGAGGCACCAACTGATCTGCTGGAATGAGCTTTGACCCTAAAGGGCACAGGCTTTTTCCCAAGAGCATAAGCCTGGTGATTTGTCAGCTTAATACAGGAAGCCACTGTTGCATTAGATGCAGCCTGGCCTGCACAAAGTCCCTCAGGAATGACAAAAAGAGAATCTAATTTCCAGAAAGGATGAGTGTGGTGAACATAGTACTTCAAACACATAACCACGTCCAAAAAATGAAGTTCCTTTTTTGTCAATTAGATGGACCTGGACAAAGCATGAAGGACAATTTCCTGGTTAATGTGAAAAACTGGAATAACCTGCGGGAGAAAACGTACGGAATTTCTCAAAGCCACCTTATCAAAATGGAAGATCAGAATGAGGGCTTTCTTCAAAGTCAAAAACTGAAGGGAATCAGAACACAGCAGTTTAAACAGAGCCCTTTGAAGTACAATGAGGACCAAGTTCAAGTCTCATGGAGGAATGGCATCCTGAAAGTATGGGTAGGCATGAGCCAACCCCCACACAAAGGGCTTCACACATCAGGTAATAAGGTGGTACGCTGTTGGAAAAAAGCAAAGATAGAGTAGAAATCTGGACCTTGCTCAAGGTAACACTAAGTAATTTCTGTAGATAGGCTAAATAACAGGAAGATGAAAAGGGAGTGACCATGACCTCTAGTCTTACGGCCAGAACAAGGACAGTTACCCTCCGGTAAACCTTGGATGACGCAGGCTTGCAAGTCTTCATCATAGTGGTAATGACAGAATCAGAGAAACCATTCTCTAGGATGCTGGCTACAAGACCTGAACTGTCAAAGCAGAAACAGCACAAGAATAAATATTCTATACAATTGTATCAAATTTTACAAACAACTGCAGTGGAAAAGAGATATATATTGTTGTATTTAAAAGTGTTTACTTGGATATATCAAATCTAAAGATGTGTTAACTTTCTACGAGAAAAAAAAGTGAAACAATGTATGTGCAAAATGTGAAAGATTATAAATTAAACTTATGTGACCATGTGAAGAAAGGTGACATAAGAAATTATGTAAAATATGCTACAGATGATAAAACAACAAGTATGAAATGTGATGAATCATGATTTCAGATGAGTCACTCGTATGATGAATCCACAAAAAGAAAATATAAAACACACAGTGTAAAACTGTATAATACAGATAAGTATATAAATATGTGCCTAGACACACATTGTGCCACTTGACGAATGTGCGTTTAAATCCTATTTCCATTATAATCTGAAACATCCTTAGAACAACTGAAATGCAACATTTAACATACCGCAACTAAAGAAAATGAGTCCAGTGACAACAATATCTTGGTTGCTAAAATATCAAAAATATGTAATAATTTTGATATGTCTTGAAGTGAAATGAAAGGTATGACACATTTATGGAATGCTCACAATATCAGTTAAGCCTGGATGCTATTATGTGAAGAGGCCTTGAGCTTGTGGGGATATTATAGAGGCGCCTCCTTTCGGCTGCATTCTAGGTAACATTTCAGAAGAGAAACCTGTAAGAAGAAACTTCAAATTCTCACGCAAGATGTTCAGCCCAACAAAAGATTGTGTGGGCAATGCGCTTAAGAGGGTTTCCTTAAAAAAATCGTCCTCAATCTGTCAATACAAATCACAGCATGAGAGATTATATATTGGGTAATAGGATTAAAAATGAAGTACTATATCCCAAATTCTGGAGCTAAGAATAAACGTACTACATAACAAAACAAAAATTAAAAAGTAAAGAAAATGATAAAAGGAGCTCTATGCTTTTCATAATGTTATTTCCGCAGGAGCAAACAAAGATAAGGGAGAACCTGCCAAATATTTAAAGGGATGGTAATAGTTTTGTAGTGCTTAAAAAATTAATCTATATAGCGGTTTGTGAGATAGGATTTGTTGCATATAGATTAATTTTTCATATTCAAAATTCCCCTCCCTCCCTCCCCTTTCCCTGATGTCAGGGCTGTGCTGACAGCAGGGGAATCCTGTCGGGGGACCAACCGGCTGCTCTGCAGCAGAGCCAAAATCGCGTTATTGGAAAATAATTACTTCATTGGAAAGGTCTACAAAGTGTGCCTGGTTTGCAAGCACACTTTTTGTAGACCTTTCCAACTAAAGGGATAGTAATACTTCATTTTATCTTTATTTTATTTTGTAGGCATTAAAAAAACATGAAGAACGATATAAGTCTTATCTCTCAAACATTTATGGTTTAAGAGATATTCACAAGCAAAGTATCCCCCCCCTGTTCAGCAAGATCAGAAGGGAGGTGCCCAGGTAGACTGCAGAGAGGGACAATCTTCAATTAAGATAATGGAAAAAGCTGAAAAACTTGTCAAGGGGGGAAGGGCTTTCATTCTTTTCATACAAAGAAGAGTGTCTCCTGCTGTTATCTGTCTGGTCTTACAACTAGATTCACATCTGAGAAGAGATGGCTTACACTAGGAAAAAGGGGCGGGAGGGGGAAAATTTGCTTGTGAATATCTCTTAAACCGTAAAGGTTTGAGAGATAAGACTTATATCATTCTTCATGTTTTTTTAATACATACAAAATAAAATAAAGTTAAAACGAAGTATTACTATCCCTTTAAGTAATTTGTTTTAAATAACGCAATTTTGGCTCTGTTGTAGAGCCTCCTCGTGTCAGCAGACATGGATCTCCTTCTGTCCCCTTTACAGCTGACATCAGGAGAAGGGGAGAGAGGGGGAACTCTGAATAAGAATATCCTTCAAACCACAGTGGTTTGAGAGACAGGATTTGTTCCACATAGATTGATTTTTAAGCACTACAAACTATAAAGATTTTTTCTGGGACATTACTGTCCCTTTAAGGGCACGGTGGCATAAGCATGGCGTTTCAGCACAATTAAAAGAATATATACACTATTTGAGATACTATGGATTCAAAAATACAAAAACACTGTATAATACATAGTAAAAAAAAAAGATAGATGCTAAATGATGAAAAAGAAAATACATACAAAGCCAACTTCATCACCTAGGGGTGACAAAGATGACTCGGACAGAAAAAGTCCTGGAAGGAGAGGAAATGGAAACTGCTCCACTACAGAGTGAGAAGATGCAAGAACCAGGCACAGTGGAGCCAGAATGGTGTATAAGAACCTGCCTTTCCTCAATACCCTGGGAATCAGAAGGAATGTAGGAAATACATATAGGCTAGGGGAAACTGCCACGGAATCAGCATGATCATAACAAGAGAGAGGCGGTCCCAGGATCTGGAGCAGAACATGAGGACATGAGATCCACAGTCAGCAAACTCCCCACCACAGAGAGAGACCACAAATCCTGAAACTGAAGCAGATGATGTAAGATTTCCTGAGGCATATCAAACCACTGCCAGTCATGCAGAGGTAGACATGTCAACTGGGGCTTCTGGGCAGGTCTCTTCCCAGTCCTGCCCTTTTGGGTTTTGGGGTATGGAGCGCTTGGGCCACTTTAGAAGCAGACTCCCTGGGAGCATACCCATCCTAGAGGGGTAATGAAAAACCAAGCAACTGCCATGGAAAGGAGGAAAGTTTGGGAATAAACTAAGGAGTACCATGGCTAGTAACCTTCTCCAATTCTGTCCCACGCAACTATGTGCCCACAAATGGGAGGGACACAAAGAACATCGTAGAAGTCAGCTGACCTGGTCTTCATCAACATAATACCATGTGCAGCAAGGACAAGGCTGAGTCCATTGAGCTAAAGTTCGGTCCTCATGAGCCAGTAACAGGCCAGGATTTAAGGATTTCCCTGATTAAGCACAGGTGAGATAAATAGTGGCTCATTCATTTTGATTGCCCCACCCGTGCCTCACAGGGGATATTTTATCATTTAAATACTCTTAAACAACAACTCTGACAGTAACGAAATAACACTCTACATGGCCCAGATACTAAGAAGATTAATTGGAGCTGCTGTTTTTGTGAAACATTACTATTACTTTAAGAGAAGATTAGATACATTTCTTTCAGAAGGGAACATGCAGGTTTATGCTGCGTACTAGCTGAAGAGCCCTTTGGAGCACCCCGCTCTGTATCAGCCTCGTCACGGGCAGTCTCTACTGCGCATGACTGCGTCGTTACAAACTTTCTAGCGAATTATTATATAGGATTAGTAGGCAATTCAGTAAGGGTCTGATAAAGATGAACTTATTTGGTAGCAGGAATGCTACATAATTCTCATGTCACTGGTTTATGAGGCAAAGGATGAATTTGACTGTCTATTTTTTAACCTAATTTAATATGTTACTATGTAAATGTGACGAACAACTGGCTGAGAAAGATGGGTGGTTTAGTTCAACAGCAGCTCAAGAGACACTGCAGCCCTTGTTTTAAAGGGATAGTAATACTTCGTTTTATCTTTATTTTATTTTGTAGGCATTAAAAAAACATGAAGAACGATATAAGTCTTACCTCTCAAACCTTTATGGTTTAAGAGATATTCACAAGCAAAGTATCATCCCCCCCGTTCAGCCAGATCAGAAGGGAGGTGCCCAGGTAGACTGCAGAGAGGCACAATCTTCAATTGAGATAAGGGAAAAAGCTGAAAAACTTGTCAAGGGGGGAAGGGCTTTCATTGTTTTCATACAAAGAAGATTGTCCCTGCTGTTATCTGTCTGGTCTATGGACTGCATTCCAAATCTGAGAAGAGATTGCTTACACTAGGTAAAAGGGGCAGGAGGGGAAACTTTGCAAGTGAATATCTCATAAACCATAAAGGTTTGAGAGATAAGACTTATATCGTTCTTCATGTTTTTTTTAACGCCTACAAAATAAAATAAAGATAAAACGAAGTATTACTATCCCTTTAAGATATAAACAGCGTTTAGAATATTAACCCTTTAAGTGCCAGAGAGTTATCCATACCTCTCTGGCATGCAAGGGGTTAATATAAGCGCTATGCATTTCCTACCCAGAACACAAGATGTTCCATCACTCTGTCTAATGGAGCACAGGAGACCCTAAATACTTAATGGGCTGCCAAGTCTCAACAAACAGTCATGAAAATAACAATTCTGCCTCGCTTTTCCTCAACACAGTTTGTGATTAATCAGTTATATATTTCGTATGCAAATACACACAACAGGAGCCTGCAGAAATTGGCAGAAAATCTAAGTCAACATTGACATAATTAGCGCAGATGTTAATTAACAATGATAATCATGGCTAACATTTTCTTTTTATATTTTAATTATTGATTAGCATGGTATTTTTTATTTTTTTTTTAAACAAAGGGAACATTGTTTTTATGGTTCAGCAGTTTGATAATGTAATTGTATTCTTTAACAGCAATATAAAATTGTTGAAAAACATGACTAATTTTAATAAAATGCAATAAAAACACTCATAAAAAAGTTGAAGATCCCTGTAGCAGTCATAGGGTTACACTTCTGAGTGCCAGGGGTTGTGCTAACATTTGCCACTTAAAGGGTTACAAGCCACATTTATGAAATCAATGGCATGCTTTATCAATCCCCTATGGCACAGTTGCTCATTTGGTATCTTATATCAGACACCTGCAGCAGACAAACAAGTAAAAAAAATAATAACTACACCCATACTGTATGCTTACCTCCCCAGCAACAGCACCAGGAAGACTGGTTACATCCATCTCACTGCGTTCTCTACCTCTTTCCAGAATGTTCAATGAGTCAGAGAAGTAAAGAGGTTTTAACCCTTCCAGTGCCTCAGTGGTACTCAAAGCATTGCAATGCGTTACGTACCACTCTGGCACTCAAAGGGTTAAGAAAGTTCTACAATAAAACTTTTTTAGAATATAAACGTATGCTTAATGTTATTTAAAAATTCAAAGTAATTTTTTTTACATTTATAATATATATAAAGACTCAAAAATCTTTGATAACTTAAGTAAATGGTACTATGCCATCATTGTGAATAAATGTGGTTATTGCCTTTTGGTTAACATAACTTACTTTGACTTTACCTATTTTGCAAGCGTATAACATATTAAGGGAAATGGCCTACACTTATTATTTTTTAATCTTTAGCTACATTTTAGAACTTTTATATCCATGACAATAAGCTCTCTGGATCGCTCTTTCCATGCAGCTCACTGGTGGCAGTGAAAGCAGAGAGCGCTAATATATAACACTACCCCTACTGAAGAAAACACTGGAAGGAGAGGGTATAGGAATTGCTCTCCTTCCAGTCTAGTACATTCAGGATGCACTGCACTTTGTTGTCTGTATGCTGTACAATTTGCCCCATTGTGGCCCAACAAAAAAAATTCCAAATGTAATGGAGAATTCACTAATTCAGCATAATAAATGGTGAGATCCCCAATCTCACTGGCTTCTTACAGAACATCTGGTTTTCCTATCTTTAATGGGACCTGTCACTTTGATTCAAGTTTGCATATTTGAAAACATCATTACAAATTACCTATGTGTTTTGCTGCAGCTAGCCAAAAGACCAGCAAATGTAAAGTTAAAGAGATATTCACACTTGGTACTGAATTCCATTTCGGTACCCGTACTGTTTAATATACGAATGAAGCTTGTCAGTGCGAATATTTCCTAAATGTTCTTCTGGACTTTGGGTTAACATGGAACACATGCAGTTTTGAATGAAGTATTAGGATCGGTAAAAAAATTCAAGATAACTGGTCCACTTTTAGCAAACCATGGACGTATTTATGAATGGAACCAGAGAGCTAAGTAGAGCTCCGGGGACCAGTCAGAAGCTGGTAAGATATGACATCTCACCATTATGATGTTAAATTGAAGCCCCCCCAAATGTCAGGATCATCATCTGAAGGACACCAATGGAGGAATTACACAGTCTGCATTCAGGCTTTATGCAGCTGTATGTACTATACTGGAAGGACAACATTCCCCAAGTTCTTTCTCTCCAGCCCCTTCTTCAGCAAGGATAGTGTTAGATTGTACTTGCAGAATATCTAAACTCAAAATGTAGGTTTACTATCAATTAACACTATTGTCTCAACTGCAATTAAGATGCTGCAGCACCACCCACACTTTTCATTTGCCTGTGCCCCCTTCCTGTCTGTGCACTGTGCTCCTCATGTGAGCAGATCACATGGGGGAGCTGTGTTCTGCAGAAAAAAACTACAGCCCATATAAGTGTCAGCCATACCAGACTGGTGCAGGTAATGATCGGATCACTGAGACGCTCATTTAATCATATATGTCTGCATGGCTTAGACTGTTTTGTAGACTTTTTCCCACTACAGTTTCCCAGTGATCACGGCTAGTTACCAGGAAGTTGTAGCATTCTGCATCCATACGGAAGAGTTGGCTGGTACAGACACACGGATGAATTGACAAGACTTTAACTAGCAGGTCCCAATTATTTAGCTTTATCCTAAGGAGGTCTCTGATACACTGCAAGGGAATATTAATGTTATTTATAAAAATAATGATCTGTAACATGCATAAGATCATTATTTTTTTTTGTCACTAAAATGACATATTTGTTGGGGGGATGGTTCGTTTTCTTTCTTTTTAACATTCACTTTCCATGAATGCGCAGCCCAAAGTAAGAAATTGTCTTTGCTTGGTATAGAGCTTCATGTTCAGCACAGCTGCTTATGAACAGATGTGCATACTCCAGCACGAAACCTCTACATCCCATGATTATACTCTTTCAAGAACAAACAGAAAAAAGACTAATGATACACTAGGGAGATCTTATAGATACATCTGCTTAAAATGCTCCTCAATCTTTGTAGGACAATAGCCATGTCTTGCAGCTTAAAACTGATGATTAAGATGCAGCCTCTTATTCTTCAACTACGCCCTGTAGGCTAATACAATTGTGGGTTTGCCTGCCACCATTTGGGGTGATTCATACACATTCATCCACAACTCTGGTAAATTAAAAAGGAAAAAACATCTTTCTTTACAGTAAAACTAAAAATAGGCTTCACAGCAAAGCTAAAAATCAATCTAAAACCATCCTGAAATAGAAACTATGAAAACACAACCGCCTGTTCAAAATGTACAGTATCAACCCAACTTTGGGATACAAAAATAATTGTTTTTGTTTCTTTTTAAATATAAAAATATTTATGTGGGCCAACAAAATAGGATTTTAGTCTTACCTGTTAAATCCTTTTCTCTTAGTTCATACAGGTTACTGGTCTCCCAAGAGAAAAGGATTTAACAGGTAAGACTAAAATCCTCTTTTCTATGTCTTCCAATACAGGTTACTGGTAACTCTGGGATGTCCAACCATTTAGTTTCCCAGAGGCGGGAAGAAGGCAAGGACCAGGCGCAGGGCCCCCAAAGTCACCAGAGCAGATATGAAACATCAGATCAGAGATAAACCAACAAAAAAGAAGTGTCAATGGACACTGAACAGGGGTAACAACACCTCAACTGTTACACAGCACACTGAACTAGAGCCAACAGGGCTCAAAAGTGAAGGAAGCACCAAGAAACAAACAAAATCCTAGACAGGCGAAACTGCCTCCAGGATTTTCCTTCCAAAGCTGGCATCAGCCGATCTCAACAAATCAACATGGTAGTGCTTCGAAAAGGTGTGCACAGACAACCAAGTGGCAGCCTTGCACAACTGATCAGCAGAGGCTTGATTCTTGTAAACCCAGGAGGTCCCAACAGATCGTGTAGAATGAGCCTTGAGCCTGAAAGGGACAGGCTTCTTCCTCAGCTCATAAGCCTTACGAATAGTGGACTTGATCCAGAAAGCAATAGTCACCTTGGATGCAGGTCTTCCTGCCCTAGGACCCTCAGGAATGACGAACGAGTCAGACTGCCTGATAGACTCAGTGCGATGTACATAAAACTTGAGAAAACGCACTACCTTCAACTAGGGAAGATCCCTCTCCTTGTCAGAGGTGGGGTCAGGGCAGAAAGAAGGCACCACAGTCTCCTGATTGATGTGGAACTCAGAAACCACCTTGGGGAGGAACTCCTGAGAGGTGCAAAGCACCACCTTGTCCTTGTGAAACACCAAATAGGGTGTTTTACAGGACAGAGCATGTAACTCCGCAACACGGCGGACAGACACAATCACCAGGGGAAAGGCTATTTTCCATATCAACTGGAGTAGAGGAATAGTAGCCAAAGACTCAAATGGAGGGCACTGAGTAATGCCCAAAACCAAATTAAGAGCCCACGGAGGAGCAGGATTCTTGAAGGCAGGACAAGAATGAGCAACGCCCTAAAAGAAATCCTTGACATCAGGAAGGATGGCAATGCGCCTCTGAAAGAAAACAGAGAGCACAGATTTCTGAACCTTAAGGGAACTCAAACTGAGGCCCTTATCCACACCATCCTGCAAAAAGGCCAGGACCATAGGCAGATCAAACTCATGAGACAGGTCCTTATCAGCAGACCAAGATAGGAATGTCGACCAGACACGATGGCAGATCTTGGAAGAAACAGGCCTGCGAGCACTGATCATAGTAGCCACCACACCAGAAGAAAACCCTTTCTTCCTCAATATTGAGAATTCAATTTCCAACTCATCAAGGCTAGCCGATGAACATCCACCTTCCACAGGTAACCCTGTAGAAGAAGATCCGGACAGCAAGGGAGCCGGAATGGCTCTGACACTGACAGATCCAGAAGCTCCAGAAACCAAGCTTGGCGAAGCCAGTACGGGGCAATCAGAAGGACTGGACAGAGCTCCAGTCGTAATTTCCATAACACCCTGTGCAACAACGGGAGGGGAGGAAAGATGTAGGCCAGAGGAAATAACCAAGGAATGGACATGGCATCCACCGCCAGAGCTAGAAGGTCACTCCATTGAGAGCAGAACCTCGGAACCTTCCTGTTGTGCCTTGTCGCCATCAGGTCGATGTAAGGAAGACCCCACTTCTGAAACAATGAGGGTGAACACCTCTGGGTGCAGTTCCCACTCTCTGCTGTCCACTGTGTGCTGACTGAGGAAGTCCGCCATGATGTTGTCTATGCCGGGAATGTACACTGCGGATAAGGCAGGAACATGTTCTTCTGCCCAGGACAAAATAGCCTTAACTTCTAACCAAGCGGCAAGACTTCATGTTCTGCCCTGCTTGTTGATATAAGCAACGGCTGTGACGTTGTTGGACTGTAGCCGGTCTGGACAGTCTTCCAGCTGAGATGTCCAGTGACCAAGGGCATGAAATATCACCTGAAGCTCTAACACGTTGATGGGAAGAAGAGATTCCGCCGGAGACCACCGACCCTGAGCACTCAAGCGACCCAGGACTGCTCCCCAGCCGGAGAGGCTGGCATCGGTCATCACTGTGGTCCAGAAGGATACCAGGAAGGGCTTGCCTTTCAGCAGATTGGAGAGGTCGAGCCACCATGAGAAACTCAGTTCCACGTGGATCACAATCCTCTGGAGTTCCCTGGTGTGTGCCATGGTAAACTAGATCACTTCTAGAGAGGACAGCTTCTTGGCTTGAACTGGATCTTGAGCCAGAACCGCAGAAACCCTGTGGGCGATCTGGTGAGCTACCTCGTCCGTGAGAAACTCCATGCTCTTCTGAGTGTTAAAGAGAAGGCCCAGGAAGACCAGATGCTGGGATGGGACAAGATCTGACTTGTCCATGTTGATGATCCACCCGTGATGGGTGACAGCACGAATGCAGTCCTGAACCTGCTGATGAAGAAGTTCCGCAGAGGGGGCTTTCAGAAGCAGGTCGTCCATGTATGGAGTAACTCTGATGCCGTCCCAATGGAGAACGGACACTAAGGCTCCCCGGACATGGTTGAAAACCTGAGGAGTTGTAGTCAGACCAAATGGAAAAGGCTGAAAACTGAAAATGCCCGTGGTCGCAGGCAAATCTGAGATACTGCCGGCTCTCTGGATGAATGGCGATGTGTAAATATGCGTCCTGAAGATCCAGGGATGCAAGAAATTCCCCTGGGGACATAACAGCAATCACTGTACGTAAAGACTCCTGGTGCTAATCAGTCAGGATCACAAAGGAATTGAGTTCCTTCAAATCCAAATTGGGTGACAACCGCCGTCCTTTTTGGAGACCACAAACTGGACTGGAAACGGCTCTAGAACATCCTGAATAGCGCCACTGAACAGCCGGCGTTTCTCCACCCCCTGAGTTGTATGAAAAGGAAGGAAGCGAAAGGGAGGAAGAGAGATGAAAGGGATCCTGTACCCTTCCGTCACCACCTGTAAAACTCACGGGTCCGCCACTGAATCCTCCCAGATGCTGTGGTAGTGACGCAGACGACAGCAGAGTGGGGACCTGGGTTCAGTGAGTCATTCCGAAGGCGGCTTGGAAGCCTTGGGCTTAGAGGAGGCACGCGGAGCTGAGGGAACCGTTTGGTTCGCGCCAGACGTGTCTCATTCTGAAAGGAACGAAAATACCAATTACGCTGCAGTGGCATTTTCTTCCTGAGAACCAAGGGCAGAAGGGTACTCTGACCCCCTGTGGCCTCACTGATCAGAACCTTAAGATCTGGCTCAAACAAAGAAGTACCTTAAAAAGGTAAGGAAAGCAATGCTTTCTTGGAAGAAGTGTCAGCAGACCAGATCTTGAGCCAAAGAGCCCGTCTGGCAACCACAGACATGGTGGAAACCCTAGCCACCAAACGGATGGCATCAAATAAGGCAGCAGAAACATAGTGCTGAGCCTTAGAAATTTTGGCAAGAAGGCGCAACATATCCTAAGTAGGAGCACCCTGATGGACAGCCAGGGTAAGCTGTTCAGTCCAGACCGCAATGGCCCGGTTTACCTATGCTGCAGCGAATGCTGGACGCATGGCAGAACCAGCAGTGGCAAAAATGGACGTGGAGACCTCAAGTTTCTTGTCAGTCCAGTCCTTCAGAGCAGATGCATCAGAAACTGGCAAGGCAGTAAACTTAGATAGCCTGGAGATAAGAGCATCCACTTTGGAAGGCTGAACCCACTGAGTAAGCGCTGCCTCAGTGAAGGGATAAAGCTCGACAAATTTCTTGGACACAGAAGGTGTCTTGTCTGTAGATTTCCACTTTTCAGACACAAGGCGGTCAAGAGTGGAGTTAGGTGGAAAGCAAGTAAGGGGCTTTTTAGGCTTCTGAAGCACATGAGATGGATCAGAAGGAACCTCCTGAACTAAGGGAATGTGTTAAGGGTATTCAAAACAGCCTTGATCAAGCCCACAGCCAAGGGCTCAGGATCAGCCTCAAAAGGATCCCAAAAAAACTGAGAAGAGCCCACAGCAGAACATTCCACAACATCTGAATCCACCAGCAGTTCCTCCTCAGAGGAATCTGACACGTCAGGTATACCCTGAGATTTTGGCAGGGAAGACCTGACGCAGGAGTGGGTCTTCCAAGAATGGAAGACCCCCTGCAACTGGGATGGAAAGAGTTGCAACGTGGACCTAAGGTCCCTAGTAGCAGCCTTGAACTCTTGTACCCAAACTGGGTGGAGGCATAGCTGGAGGTCCCTGGAAGACTCTCAGGGACATCAGAACATGCTGGGCATAAAGGACCTGAAAATTCTCTAGGTAACCCTGAATGACAGGAAGAGGAATGCGCAATAGGGGATACAGAGACCCCAGCATCCTTAGTCTTAGGTCTGGTCCCAAGCTCCAAAGGTATATACATTCTCACAGTGTCAAATAACCTTGCAGTATAATAAATCACCCAAGTACAGTGTGTAGGATTAAAGTTTCACCCCAGAAATTGCTAATTTAGACTTATCTGGCAGGCAAAGGGTTAATCAGCAGAGGAGAGAAGGAGAGTCCAAGCCCTGCATAGGATACTCATTCTGGAAATAGCACAAAATGTCTGCCGCAGCGGGAGCCAATCAGAAACAAGCGCGTGAAGCAAGCACTCATGGAAAATGTCGTTTTCCCAGAAAAAGTACCCCATCAGTGCCCGAAGCCCCCTGAGCCCCCCAACACACTGGAAACATGAAACAGATGATAGAGCAAGGGCAGACAAGAAGAATGTCATCTCTGAAGTCACTAGGTTAAACGGTTGCAGAGATAGAGGGGAGGGTTGGCTTGGGGGGCAGAGGGGCAATTGCCCCCTGGGCTGGTCACATGTCTGGGCCATCGGGCCACTGCCTCACTCAGTCTCCCAATTGCTGCTGTAAATGGTGTTACACCAGTGATATCACAGAGCTTTCAATTGAAATGGAACTACACAAATGATACTACAGAGGTAAAATCCAAATAGAGCTACACTAACAGCATAACCCATTTCCCTTGTAAGATCTATGGTATCAGTCATGTTGTTGTACTTAAATTGTAAGCTTTAGGATATCACTAGAGTAGCAGCATTTCAGCTGTAGGGTATGTGGTCTAGTTTGCCTTACTTAACAGCATTAATGTCAATATTAAAAGTAACTAAAGGGGATGGGCTGGGACTCTGGGCTGGAGCGACTGAAGAAATGGGCCAGTAGATTGCATTTGCCCCCCAGGCCACAAGTTCCCAGCCCTCCCCTGGATAGAGATATGTCCCAAACTGTACAGTCCCATAGGAGAGAATGGAGCAATTATGCCTATGCAGTAAAGTGCGCGGAACTCAAATTTTACAAAATTGAAGGTGTAATATTAAAAGACATGAAACATCACTAGAACATGTTAGGATACCCAAAAAACACTGAACCAGTAGGAAAAGTGTCAGAACCCCCCCCCCCCCAAATGAATGCCAAACCAGCAGCTAAAGGGTTAAGTAACACATACACTTGCTCCAAAACACCTAACAGACATAGAGATAGACCCAGTGAGTGCAGGAGTACGCAATGCGAACTCCAAGGAAAAATCCCTGTGCGGAGGGGCACTGTAGGACATGTGGACCTGCAGCACTCAAAGGGTTGCACACCTTTCCTGCAGATTTTCTGTCTACAGATTACCTTGTTTTAAGAAGACGCCTCAGTGGGAAACTCCTGAGGAAAGAACTTGTAGCCAAGATTTTCCCCACAGGGCTTAAGGTCCTCAAAAAGCACCTGGTCACTGAGCTAGCCACATGGTTATGGTAATCCGCCTAATGGTGGTATTCAATTTCTAAAAGAAAAATAAAAAAGACTTCTAAAGCTATAGCAGAACTATTCTCTTACCTGTGTTATCTTCACCAAGGAACAAATCTTTCTGGAGCTGGTTGGCTAGCTGCAGCCAAGAAGGGGAGGGAAGTTCCAACCCCCGCATACAGTTCTAGAACTGTTCCTACCTACAATTAAAGGGGCGGATCGTCTACCCAAAGTTACCAGTAACCTGTATTGGACAACAGAGAAATGAACTTCCCCACCAAGAATGACAACTTCTTGGCTGGAACTGGATCCTGAGACAGGATAGCCTGGACCTTCAGTGCTATCTGATGACCCATTTCGACCGTGAGAAATACCATCCCCCTCTGAGTGCAGAAGAGGATGCCCAGAAAGACCATCCTGTGGGAAGGAACAAGGTCTGACTTGTCCAAGTTAATGATCCACTTGTGATGGGAGAGAGCATGAATGCAGTCCTGCACCCGCTGATGGAGTTATGGAGAAGAGGCCTTCAGAAGGAGGTTGTCCATATAACTCTGATGCCGTTCTGATGTAGGATGGAGATCAATGCTCCCAGGACTCTGTTGACTTGAGGAGCCGTGGTCAGGCCAAAGGGGAGGGCAGAAAACTGGAAATGCCCTAGGTCGCAGGCAAAGAGGAGATACTGCCCACTTTCTGGATGAATGGTGATGTGCAGATAGACATCTTGAAGATCCAGAGGGGCCAGAAATTCCCCAGGAGACATGGCTGCTATCACTGTGCACAGTGACTCCTGGTGGTATTGGGACCGGACCACAAAGGAGTTGAGATCTTTCAAATCCAAAAATGGGACGACAGTCGACGTCTTTCTTGGAAACCACAAAGAGGTTGGAGTAGAATCCCAAGCCCCTCTCCTGAAGAGGAACTGGTTCCAGGACTGCCTTGTCCAGAAGGGCCTGAATGGCCTTCTTGAAAAGGCATCGCTTTTCCGCTCCCAAGGGAGAACGAGAAGAGAAGGTCCTGGAAGGAGGAAGAGGGGTGAAGGGGATCCTGTACCCTGTAGCCACCATCTGCAAAACCCACAGGTCCGCCACAGAGGCCTCCAAAGCTGAGAGGTAGTGGCGTAAGCAGCCTCCTACCTGCGGGTGGGGACCCGGGTTCTGTGAGTCATGGAGAAGGAGGTTTGGAAGCTTTGGGATTTGTGGAGGACTTGGGCCTTCACTGCTGCTTAGGTTTGGATGAGGAGCGCGGAGCTTGAGGGACCGTCTGGGTAGCTTGGTGCGAGTCTGCCTAAAAGGGACGAAAAAGCAGATTCCTTTTGACAAGTGCCTTCTTCCTTAGGACCACTGGCAGGTGAGTACTCTTTCTTCCACTGGCATCACTGATCAGATCCTTAAAGCTCAGGCCCAAACAAGGAGGTGCCCTGAAAGGGCAAGGACAAGAGATCCCTCTTGGAGGCAATGTCAGGAGATCAGATCTTGATCCAAAGAGCACATCTGGCTACCACAGACATGGTAGATGCCCTGGCTACCATAAGTACAGCGTCAAACAGGGAAGCAGAAACATAATGCTGAGCCTCAGCAATAATGGCGAGAAGCCTCAACATGTCAGCAGTAGAGACCCCCTGGCGGACAGCTGAAGTCAGCTGTTCAGTCCAAACAGCCACAGCTCTATTCACCCATGCTGCAGGAAATGCAGGGTGGAGGGCAGAACCAGCCATTGCAAAAACAGC
The DNA here is from genome assembly GCA_037306005.1 of Rhinophrynus dorsalis. NCBI lineage: Eukaryota > Metazoa > Chordata > Amphibia > Anura > Rhinophrynidae > Rhinophrynus > Rhinophrynus dorsalis. The sequence continues at coordinate 97,956,991 of CM074724.1, read as the reverse complement.
CTTGAGAGAGAGGTCTCAAGCTTCTTGTTAGTCCAGTCTTTCAGAGTAGATGCATCAGCCACAGGCAAGGCAGTGGACTTAGAAAGCCTGGAAACAGGGGCATCCATCTTAGGGGGATGGACCCACTGTGTAAGGGCCATTTCAGAGAACAGGAAAAGCTTAGCAAACTTTCTAGATAAAGATGGTTTCCTGTCTGAAAACTTCCACTCTTTAGACACCAACCTGTCATGGGTGGGGTTACGTGGAAAACAAGTATGGGGCCTAACAGGCTCCTGGAACACATCAGAGGGGTCAGAACAAACCTCCTGTACCAAAGGAATGTTCAGGGTGGTCAACACAGCCCTGATTAGGCCCTCAGCCAAGGGAATGGGGTTAGACTCAAAGGGGTCCCAAAAAAACTGAGATGAAGGAACAGCTGAACAGTCATCATCAGAGCCCACCAATAATTCCTCCTCAGAGGAATCAGACATCCGGTGGTTTAGGCAGAGAAGATCTGATAGGGGCAGGGTCCTGCCACGAGTGGAAGACTCCCTGTAAAGTGGATGGAAGGAGTTGTAAGGTGGACCGGAGGTCCCTGGTAGTAGCCTTAAACTCTTGCATCCATACTGGCTCTAGTGCATGGCTGGAGGTCCCTGCAATGAGCAATGGGGGACACAGAAGCCCCAGTGTCCTTATTCTTAGGTTTAGCCCCAAGGTCTAATGAAGTAAACATCCTCACAGAGATAAATGGTGAAAGTATCAGAACACTAACAAAACAGTGTGTATGA
>CM074724.1:97893724-97951224 GCA_037306005.1 Rhinophrynus dorsalis | reverse complement strand
ACATTCAAATGGAGAGGAAAGTCAGTGACATACAGTCCTCCATAGACTGTGATATAAACTGCCGAGTCATTTCCTAATCAAAGTTTCAGGAAGTAAACGTACATTAAATTCACTTCCTGATTAATAGAACTGCTGTAAGTTTTGAATAAAACAACTGACAGTGTGCTACGATTGGCTAGGTATGTCTCCTAAGCAGCCAATCAGCACACTGGGAACGGAAACATACCTAAGCTTTTTATATATAGATAGAAAGTGTCCCCCTCCCACCCCATTTACATATGTAATGCTGCCTCACCTCAGAGCAGCAAGCTGATCCAGAAGGAGTGCAAGAAGGGACAATCTGTCAGCACAAGGAAAAGTCTTCCCTCCTTCGTCAAGGGGAGCAGGGTTTTCCTTAAAATCACAGCCAGAAGATTTTCCCTCTCTGCGATCTGTTTGGTCCGATGACAGTATTCCAGATATGAGAAACACAGCGTTAAGTAGGTAAAAGGGGCAGGAGGGGGACACTTTAAAATTTAATTACATTCGAACTATATACCACAAAGCATTGTAATAACCCTTTGCATGGTAGGAAAACTATGATGAATGATTGAAGCTTAATTTATGTATAAACATTACTGTCTCTTTAAGAGCCACTTATTTAAAATACTTTCTCTATAAAAAACCCCAATGATATTGCATTATGAAGCATAAATTTATATTATATATATATATATATATATATATATATATATATATATATATATATATATATATATATATATTACACAGACACACACACGTAAATATACATAGGCATTTTCATGATGAGCAAAGCATGAGTATTACCACAGCTGGAAGACGCTTCATTAAGAAGTAACTAACAAAAAAAGTGGACTGTTACAATCATTTCAGTGGAGAGCATCAGTCTAAAACTCAGGATCTCCCAGAGGCAACTGCCGATACAAACATATCCAGACATTAGGTGGAGCAGTTGCTAAAATATGAGGAAAAAAAGGAAAAACAAAATCAACTATTTAAAGGGATAGTAAAGTTTTAAAATAAAATCAGCTCCAATTAATCATCATAGTATTTGGGTAATGTTATTTCAGTTCTGTCAGAGTTGTAGTTCAAGAGTAATTGAATGATAAAGTATCCCCATCCCACCCCTTTTACTGATCTAACACTGCTCAGAACAGAAAGGTGGTGCCCAGATGGCTTGCAGAGAGGGATAATCTTCAATTAGAATAAGGGAAAAACTTGTCAGGGGGGGTTCATTGTCCTCACAGTAAGAAGATTGTCCCTTGCTGCGATATGTCTGGTATGAAGACCAGATTCTGAAGGGAGGTGTCTTACACTAGGTAAAAAGGGCGGGAAGGGGATACTTCATCATTCAATTACTCTTGAACTAAAACTCTGACAGTATTGAAATAACACTCTCTATTGCCCAAATACTATGAAGATTAATTGGAGCTTTTATTTTGAAACATTACTACCCCTTTAAATGAGACATATCAGAGCTTTAGCCATACACCTGTTTCACTCAGCAGCAAAGTCCTACAATGCAGAGATTTTTCTCAGTTAAGCTTAACTTCTTTAAAAATGCAATAGCAGAAAGAGAGGCTCACTCAAAGAGGGGTGTGCAATGTGTGTGGAAGTCACTAAGATGGTGGACAGATTAGCAACACATCCTGGGGGAGATTCACTAAGCGGTGATAAAGAGGTGATGATATGGAGATTACTTCTCCAGATCCTATGTCATTCTATAGAGCCTATACACTAAGATCTCCAAAGATGAAGAAATCTTAGTGCATAGGCTCCATGGAATAACATAGGAAATGGAGAAGGCAGCTCCACTTTATCACCACTTAGTTAATCTCCCCCCTTGTGAAGTAGTAAATCAGCAGGGAACCAAATGGGTTAAAAACTTGAAATGTACTGGTGATGCATCAGTTCTAATATCAGCCCAGTACTGTGTGCCTGAATCACTATTTTTCTAACAGCTTGTGTAGAGATAGATCTTGAAAAGGACACCAATTGTGCTTGTAAATTAGTAGCATTGGATATTGAACCCACTACTGACCATGCCCAGAGAACAGTTTAGAATAAAACCGGAACAGCAAGACTATCATTTCAATCCATTATTGGAAAAAGTGCAGCAAATACCTTGTAGCAAATAATACTGCACCTTGCAGTACAGTAGCAGGTGAGATAAGACAGTGGTCTATAGTACATGAACCTCTTGGATGTTATGCAATGTGATGGAGATCTATCCAGCATCCAACGGGTTGACCCTTTGAGTGTCAGAGAGATGCACAACACATTGTGTATAAACATTTGCATAAATATGAATGTTTACTTGTTCCATATGTGCAGCTGGTATGTCCCAGCTACTTTTAATTTGTGCATATGGCCTTAGATTAGCACTCAACTCAAGGAAATACATCACAAACTTAAAAAATATCCAGTTTATGCTCTCTACTATAAGTTTCCAGATACAACATTGTCTGACTGGAGTTCTGGTAAGAGGTGTGAAAAGCAACAGGTTGTCCATCCCTGAGCTAAAATAAGCTTCACTAGGCCAAAGGCAAAAAGTGGAACAATTCTGGGACAAACCAAATGTACCATAAGGAACAAAATAAAAATTCCCACTGCTCTTTGTGGCTTACCCTCCAAGCTCAGCCTCCTTCAGCTGTTGAAGCCACACTGTTAATCTGTTCTAATGTTTGCTGTATTGATTGCCATGTCTGTGAAAAATGTATCTTTCAAAAATAAAGATTAAAAAAAAAAAATCCCCACTGAAATAGATTTTACACACACAGAGCTACAGCAGTAAAACGTCTTTAGCATTTAAATAAAAGGCATAGCAATATCCTATATAATAATTCGCCAAGTTGTGTGTAACGCCCGACATGCGCAGTAGACACTGCTGCGCGTGCTGCAGTCATGCGCAGTAGAGACTGCCCGCCCCGCGAAGGAGCGACCAGCTCTGTATCAGCCGAGGCGCGGGCAGTCTCCACTGCGTGTGACTGCCCCGCGACCGGCTGCCAGAGGCTCTGTATCAGCCGAGGCGCGGGCAGTCTCCACTGCGTGTGACTGCCCCGCGACCGGCTGCCAGAGGCACTGTGGCCCATGTAACGGGCTGTTCAACTAGTTTAATATAAAAAATAATAGGATTTCAGTCTTACCTGTTAAATCCTTTTCTCTTAGTCCATACAGGTTACTGGTAACTTTGGGTAGGAGTTCAGCCCCTTTAAGTAGGCAGGAACAATTCTGAGAAGTGACTGCTGGGTGGAGCCTACCTCCTCTCCTTAGCTTGCAGCTATCCATTCCCCAACCAGTAAGATTTTCAGACCAACTATTGACTAGGTAGTAAGAAGGTAAAGGAAGACTCCTGTGAGCCTGAACCCGAAAGGACCCCCACGTTCTGCCGCAGGAGAGCCAAGCATGGTCCCTTGACAGGGTGGGAGACCAGTAACCTGTAAGGACTAAGAGAAAAGGATTTAACAGGTAAGACTAAAATCCTATTTTCTCTGTCGTCCAATACAGGTTTACTGGTAACTTTGGGATGTCCAACCATTGAGATCCCCAGGGCAGGAAGAAAGGAAAGGACCAGGCGCAGGCCCCCAAATTCACCAGAACACCAATGAACCTACAGATCATAAACAGCTCAACACTAACCGCAAAGTGTCAATGGACACTGAACAAGGGTAAAACAAACCCCATGAACTGTTGCACAGCACACTGAACTAGAGCCAACAGGGCTCAAAAGTGAAAGAGTACTGAGAGACTAAAGAGATCCTAGACAGGCAAAGCTGTCTCCAGGATCTTCCTCCCAAAACTGGCATCAGCCGATGACAGCACATCCACACGACAGTGTTTAGAAAAAGTGTGCACAGACGACCAAGTGGCCGCCTTGCACAACTGATCAGCTGAGGCCTGGTTCTTGTAGGCCCAAGAAGCACCAATAGACCTCGCAGAATGAGCCGTGACCCTGAAGGGAACAGGCTTATTCCGAAGATCGTAAGCCTTACGAATCGTGGACTTGATCCAAGAAGCAATGGTAACCTTGGAAGCAGGCTTCCCTGCCCTAGGACCCTCAGGAATGACAAAAAGTGTCAGACTGCCTCAAGGACTCAGTGCGATGCACACAGAACTTGAGACAACGCACAGCATCCAACAGATGAAGATCCCTCTCTTTATCAGAAGTAGGGTTAGGACAGAAGGAAGGGACCACAATCTCCTGATTAATGTGGAACTCAGACACCAACTTCTGGAAAAACTCTTGTGAGGTGCGAAGCACCGCCTTGTCCTTGCGAAAGCCCAAAAAGGGTGGTCTACAAGACAGGGCATGCAGCTCCGCAACTTGGCGAACAGAAACAAATCACCAGGAGAAAGTCCATCTTCCACGTCAGCAGTCGTAGAGGAATGATAGCCAAAGACTCAAAAGGAGGACACTGAAGTACTCCCAAGACCAGGTTAAGATCCCACTGAGAAGCAGGGGACTTAAAAACCGGACGGGTATGAGCAACACCCTGGAAGAAAACCTTGACATCAGGAATGATAGTAAGACACCTCTGAAAGAAGACAGAGAGGGCAGAAGTCTGAACCTTAAGAGAACTCAGACTGAGACCCTTATCCACACCATCCTGGAGGAAGGAAAGAACTGGAGGAAGGTCAAAATCCTGAGACAGGACTTTGTCAGCACACTAAGACAGAAAAGTAGACCAAACTCGATGGTAGGCCTTAGAGGAAACAGGCTTAAGGGCACTAAGCATAGTAGCCACCACGCCAGAAGAAAATCCTTCTTCAAAATTGAGGATTCAGTCTCCATGCCGTCAAAGCCAGACGATGAACGTCTTTCTTCCAGAGGTAACCCTGTAGAACAAGGTCGGGGGGGGAGGGAGTCGAAGAGGTTCCGCCACTGAGAGGTCCAGAAGCTCTGGAAACCAAGCCTGTCTGGGCCAGTACGGAGCAATCAGAATGACTGGGCAGCGCTCCAGTCTCAGCTTCCGAAGTACTCTGTTCAAAAGGGGAACAGGAAGAAAGATGTATGCCAGAGGTAACGTCCACGGGATTAACAAGGCATCCACTGCCAGAGCCTGGGGATCCGCCCAGCAAGAGCAGAATGTTAGCAACTAGGCACAACAGGAAGGTGCCATCAGGTCGATGCAAGGAAGACCCCACTGCTGGATGATGAGGTTGAACACCTCTGGATGCAGCTCCCACTCTCCGCTGTCCACTCTGTGTGGACTGAGGAAGTCTGCCAGAACGTTGTCTACGCCAGGAATATGAACTGCAGAAATGGCAGGGACATGCTCCTCTGCCCATGATAAAATAGCCTTGACCTCAAGCCAAGCTGCGAGACTTCTTGTGCAGCCTTCCTTCTTGATGCAGGCTACCACTATGGCGTAGTCCGACTGTACCCTGACCGGGCAATCCTCCATTTGAAGTGTCCAGTGATGTAGGGCATGAAATATCGCCCGAAGCTCCAAGACACTGATGGGAAGGAGAGATTCCTCCTGAGACCACCGGCCCTGAACACTCAAAGTGCCCCAGCACCACTTCCCATTCGAAGAGGCTGGCATCCGTCGTCACTGTGGTCTGGAAGGGCACCAGGAAGGGTCTACCTTTCAGGAGATTGTTCAGGTTGAGCCACCATGAGAGGCTCTGTTCCACTTGAAGAGGGAGAGTTAGGGATCTTTCCAGGAGATCTGGATGGCCCCTGCATGCCAGGATTAGTAACCTCTGAAGTTCCCTGATGTGAGCCACGGCAAACAGAACTGCTTCTATGGTGGAAATGAACTTCCCCACCAAGGATGGCAACTTCTTGGCTGGAACTGGATCCTGAGACAGGATAGCCTGGACCTTCAGTGCTATCCGATGAGCCACTTCGTCCGTGAGAAATACCATACCTCTCTAAGTGTCGAAGAGGAGGCCCAGAAAGACCATCCTCTGGGAAGGAACAAGGTCCGACTTGCCCAAGTTAATGATCCATCCGTGATGTGAGAGCACAAATGCAGTCCTGCACCTGTTGGTGAAGGAGATCTGGAGAAGATGCCTTCAGAAGGAGGTTGTCCATATACGGAGTCACCCTGACGCCGTTCCGATGTAGGACTGAGATCAATGCTCCCAGGACCCTGTTGAAGACTGGAGGAGTCGTGGTCAGGCCAAAGGGGAGGGCAGAAAACTGGAAGTGCCCTCGGTCACAGGCAAAGCGGAGATACTGCCGACTCTCTAGATGAATGGTGAAGTGCAGACAGACATCTTGAAGATCCAGAGAGGCCAGAAATTCCCCAGGAGACATGGCTGCTATCACTGTGCGCAGAGAATCCTGACGATAATGGGAGATGACCACAAAGGAGTTGAGATCCTACAGATCCAAAATGGGACAACAGCCCCTGTCCTTCTTGGAAGCCACAAAGAGGTTGGAGTAGAATCCCAAGCCCCTCTCTTCAGGGGGAACTGGCTCCAGGACCTCCTTGTCCAGAAGGGCCTGTATAGCTTCCTTGAAAAGGCGGCGCTTTTCTGCTCCCGAGGGAGAACGAGAAGCAAGAGAGGTGAAGGGAATCCTGTACCCCGTAGCCACCACCTGTAAAACTCACGGGTCCACCACAGAGGCCTACCAAGCCGAGAGGTAGTGGTGTAAGCAGCCACCTACCTGTGGTTGGGGACCTGGGTTCGGTGAGTCATGCAGAAGAAGGTTTGGAAGTCTTGGGCTTCGGAGGACTTGGACCTCCAGTGCTGCTTAGGTTTGGATGAGGAATCGCGGAGCCTGAGGGACCTTCTGGGTCTCTTGGCGCGAGTCTGCTTGAAAGGGACGAAAAAGCAGATTCCTCGACAGCCACCTTCTTCCTCAGGAACACTGGCAGGTGAGTAATCTTCTCTCCAGTTGCCTTGTTGATGAGATCCTTGAGCTCAGGCCCAAACAGGGAGGAGCCCTGAAAAGGCAAAGACAGGAGAGCCTTCTTAGAGGCCGTGTCAGTAGACCAGATCTTGAGCCAAAGAGCACATCTGGCTACTACAGACTACAGTAGATGCCCTGGCTATCATACAGATAGCGTCAAACAGAGCAGCAGAGACATAATGCTAAGCCTCAGCAATGTTAGCGAGAAGTTGCAACATGTCAGAAGTAGGGGCCCCCTGACAGACAGAAGAAGTGAGTTGTTCAGTCCAACCAGCCACAGCCCTATTTACCCATGTAGCAGCAAAGGCAGGGCGGAGGGCAGAGTCCGCTGTCGCAAAAATAGCCTTGAGAGAAAGCTCAAGCCTCTTATCAGTCCAGTCTTTGAAAGCAGAGGCATCAGCCACCGGCAAAGCAGTGGACTTAGAAAGCCTGGAAACTGGGGCATCCATTTGGGGGGGGGGGGACCCACTGCATGAGGGCCATTTCAGAGAACGGGTAAAGTTAAGCAAACTTTCTAGATACAGATGGTTTCTTGTCTGGAAACTTCCACTCCTCTGACACCAAGCGGTCAAGAGTGGGCTTAGATGGAAAACAAGCATGGGGCCTAATAGGTTCCTGAAACACATCAGAGGGGTCAGAAGACACCTTCTGCACCAAGGGAATGTTTAGGGTGGACAACACAGCCCTGATCGGACCCTCAGCCAAGGGAATGGGGTCTTCCTCAAAGGGGTCCCCAAAAAACTGCAATGAAGGAAAAGCTGAACAGTTATCATCATCATCATCATCATCATCATAATCATCATCAGAGTCCACCAACAATTCCTCCTCAGAGGAGTCAGACACATCAGGTACACCCAGCGGTTTAGGCAGGGAAGATCTGATAGGGGCGGGGGTCTGCCATGAGTGGAAGACCCCCTGTAAAGTGGATGGAAGAAGTTGTAAGGTGGACCGGAGGTCCCTGGTAGTAGCCTTAAAGTTTTGCATCCGTACTGGTTCTAGTGCATGGCTGGAGAACCCTGCAGGGGATCCAGGGGCAGCAGCGCATGCTGGGCAAACATGACCTGAGAATTCCCTAGGTAACCCTGAGTTACATGAGGAACAATGAGCAATGGGGGACACAGACACCCCAATATCCTTATAGTCTTAGGTTTAGCCCCAGAGTCTAACAGAGCAGACATTCTCACAGAGTCAAGCAAAGTATCAAAACACCCACAAAATAGTGTGTATGATAAATAAATGCACCCCAGAAAAGCTAAATAAGACTTATCTAGTAGGCGAAGGGTTAAACTGTGGAGAAGAGAAGGAGAGTCCAAGTTCTGCGTAGGATACTCGATCTGTGATTACACAAAATGGCTGCTGCGACGGGAGCCAATCGGGAACAAGAGTGCAAAGTGGGCGCTCATGGGAAACAGTTTCACTGACAGAGTATCCGAACAGTGCCCGAAGTCCCCCAAAGCCCATAACATCCCCAGAACGTTGACCGGATGACAGAGCAAGGGAAAACCAACAAAATGAGCCATCTCTGACCACACTACATGGAGTGGTTGCAGGGATATGTGCCAAACTGTAAAGTACAATACAAGTGAATGGAGCAATGGCGTCTATGCGGTAAATGTGTGCCTTAAATGCGTAGAACATAAAGTTAACAAGTTGAATACCAAAACGTAAAACCACTCAAAAGCCCACTAGAATTAACCAGTAGACCCAAGGTCTCAGTAACGAAAGTTTCCAAAGCCCCCTCAAAATGTGCTAACCAGCAACAAAAGGGTTAAGTTACACACAGAAACTTGAACCAAACACCTCACGGACATACAGAATAAACCCAATAAGTGCTGGAGTGTGTAACAGAAACTCCAAATGAGACCCCTGTGCAGAGGGGAAGCATGGGACATGTGGACCTCAGCACTCAAAGGGTGCTCACCTTTTTCAGCAGATCTTCTGTCTTCAGATTACCATATATCAAAAAGAAGCCCCAGTGGGCAACTCCCGGGGAAAGAACTTGGAGCCAAGATTTCCCCCCCAGGGCTTAGGTCCACAAAAGCGCCTGGTAAACGGAGCTATCCAGATTTGGGTGATGGGACTTGTCAGTGATGGTTATCCTCCTAATGGTGGTATTCCATATCTAACAGAAAAATAATAAAGCTAAAACTATAGCAGAACTGTTCTCTTGCTTGTGTCTTGACCAAGGAACAAATCTTACTGGTTGGGGATTGGCAAGCTGCAAGCTACGGAGAGGAGGTAGGCTCCACCCAGCAGTCACTTCTTAGAATTGTTCCTGCCTATTAAAGGGGCTTATCGCCTATCCAAAGTTACCAGTAACCTGTATTGGACGACAGAAAAATATATTTTTATTGACTAAAACAGGGGCACTCATACATGAATTTTTTTTTATGTACAGTATCTCAATGGAATTAAAATGTACAATGGGGCTTTTGCTACGCCATCCTATGGACAGGTCTGGTCAGGACAGTGTAGTAACAGAGCCACTAAGTTTCCACACCTTTGAGTTACTGCACTTAATCAATTTGTAAACAGCATACGTTTATGCACAGATTCGCTTTCATTCCTGAGTTCAGGACAAAAGGAAGGGAGAATAATTTCCTGGTTCAGATGAAATACAGATGACAACTTTGATCTGAATTTGGGATTGGTTCTTAGAACAACTTTGTCTTGATGAATAGTAAGATGAGGAGGACTGAAAGATGAGGCTTGTAACTCTCCCACTCTCCAGACCAAAATAAGAGCAGTAAGAAATATAGTCTTGATGGTCAGGTTTTTGATAGGAATAGAGTGGATGAGTTGCTAGTTGTTGTGAGATTTAAGTCCCATGCTGAGACAATCTCCCTTACATATAGTTTAATTTTAGAGATGGCTTTCATAAATCTTTTAAACAACAAGATCCTCAGAAAAAGGTATGGACAAAATAGCTGATAAAGCGGGCAGCTAGACACAAAAAGAGGAAGGCTTTAACCATATCTGGAACCCCTTGTGAAGGAATTCCAGAATAACTCCTGGAAATAAGTAATTTCTGGAAAATTCCTTGGATATGCACCATGTTCTGAAGATGGACCAGACTCTTAAAGAAACTCTAATAGGATAAAGCTCCGCAAGCCTATAGCTTGAAGAAGGCTGGGTCTTTGTGCCAAACTGGTCCCCGATTCAGAAGATCCACTCTCTACAGTAAAGGAAGTGGGTCACATATAGACAACCTGATCAGCTCTAAAAACCACAGTCTCCTGTTGGGACACCAAGGCGCAATAACTTCTGCCTTGTCCCACTTTATCTTGCATTTCCCTTTCTGAATGATGGGGATTGGAGGGAAGATGTACATCAGATTGAAGTATTTTGTTTGCTTCAAAGCATTCTGTCCACATGCCCCCTGATCTAGCCATCATTGCATTTTGTATTCTCTGGTGTCGCCATCAGGTCTACTTGAGCGCTGCTCCATATCTGAAAAAATGGTGCTGTAGACTTCTGGATCCTTCTTCTCAGAAAATCTGCTTTGTGGTTTGATTTTCACGAAATGTGATAGGCAGAAAGGCTCTAAAGATATTCTCTGCCCAAATTCTCTATCATTGCTTACATGTCCCAGGAGAAACATCACCCTATTAATAAACATATAAATCCTCTATGCTGCAAGTACTGTGTGGAAAATCAGCCCATTTAGACATCTGTGGTGGTCTTGCCCTCAGGTACAAGGATATTAGTGATCAGTAATCTCCATTATTAGAGAGATCACATCAGTTACTGTTCCTCTTTACGCCTTGCGTTCATTGCTTTACACAACTATTCCTACACAAAAATATTCTAGAGCTTTGTTTATGCACATTGTGATAGCCTCCAGATGCCGTTTATTGGTTAAAAACTCCAGGGTCTGAATTTTTTTTACTAGTTTTTTCTTTTTTTTTTTAAAGATTGGTATGTATTTAACATAGAGAGGGTAACGGCTGACCTATACAATCACTCTTCTAAATTACATTCAAATATGAGCTCATGGGATGAGTCACAAGACATTTGATTAATTTATCCTTCACAGCTATTGGTCTCTATTCTATTTCTATCATCTTAGGGATCACATTCAATTACATTTCCTTAAGACTGACACCTAGGAAGAAGCATCTCCCTTGTGTCTTCAGTTATAATGTATGTATTCACTTCTATTCAAAGCCTTATCATGGGTTGGTAAGCCTCTCCTATTATAGTTTCAAGGAACCTGACTGCTACATAGCTCTTCTATTCATAGCACCTTCAACTTCACTGCAACTGCAATTTTTTTCGTGGGGAGGGGGATTTGGATTATACCACTTTAACCATTTTTTGTTTTTCCTTTTCTGTATTCCAAATTGAAAAACAAACCTATATTAATCCTTGAGTGCCAGAGGGGTGCTCAACTCATTGCTTGGCAATGAGGGGCAATGCGTTGCATATACCCATCTGGCACTCAAAGGGCTAAAGAAAAAAATGTACAATGCTGCTAGTCCCATAGATGGTAGGGGCAGCAAATAACTCTTTAACCCTTTGAGTGTCAGAGGGATACACAACACATTGCTTTGCAATGCGTTACATACCCCTCTGACATTCAAAGGGTTAAGGAGCCGAGTGGTATGCAAAGCAATGCATTGCACACTCCTCTGATCTGTATAGGGTTAACTAGTAAAAGAAGAAAACTTTTGTATGAAATATTTATACAAACAACAAACCTGCACCCCTCCATTCCAGTTGTGAAAAGTGTGACCTGTATTGGGCCAGGATGTTTGTCAGAAGCCATCATGCGCAGTAGAGAGTGTGCGCGCTGCAGTCATGTGCAGAACAGAGTGCTCAAATGCGCTGCAGCGGATACGGAGCATGGTGCTTTGTACTACGCATGACTGTAGCAAGGGCAGTGAGCAGAGAGGCTCTGGCACCAGCCGAGGCTGCTGGGTGGCACTGTGGCCCATGTACATGCACTTTTACACTAGTGTATAATAATACGGTTGATAAATATGAGGATTTAGTTACTCAATTTCTGGCTAAAAGAGGTTTAAGCTCACCAGCCACATCAAGGTACCTTAAAATATGACAAGAACCTACTCTAAACACTTGAAAAAACCCTAACTAAATAAATAAAAAAAAAAAAAAAAAAAAATTATATTTAATATATATAGCTGTTAAGTCAGCGGTTCTCAACCTTTCTAGTGCCGCGACCCTTTGATAAAATTTCCCAAGTTGTTTTGACCCCTAACAGTAAAATTATTTTCATTGCTCCTTCATCGCTGTAATTTTGATACTGTTATGAATCGAAAAATAAATATATGATGGTTTTAGGCGACCCCTAGAAAATCGTCATTCGACCCCCAAAGGGGTCCCGACCCACAGGTTGAGAACCACTGTGTTAAGTAAAGTAAGTCTGCACTCACTGATATATGTATTTATTTATTAATCAAAATTACAAATTGCTAATATCAGGTGGTATTACGTAGACACGGATCTCCTGTCAGCTTTACAGCTGACATCAGGAGAAGAAGAACTTTAGAACGCTCTATCTCATGAACCATAAAAGTATACTTTGTATATAATTAATGATTTTAAAAGGTAAGTAACACCTAACAGTAACCCCTCACCTTAACGGCACCTACGAACTTTGCCCTTGTGCTTTTGAACAGAAAACATCTCCATACAGTACTGGAGGTCATGTTCATGGTGATGGACATAACACCTGCTGGCAGCTTTTTTTTATTTACTTTTTGAAAAATAAAGCAGGCAGAGTGTATGAGCCTATTTAACTCTTTACTGTCTCTTTAATGTCTCTTGATAAATTAAGCTTCGATCATTCATCATACTTTTTCAACAAAGAACAGCATTATTACAATGCTGTAATTGAACTGGAATCAGGTCAGCGGAGCAGACAGATCGTAGCGAGAGACAACCTTCTGATGAAGGAGGGCAGGTTTTTCCATATGCTGACAAAAGATTGTCCCTTGTTGCAATCCATCCAGACTGGTTTGCTACTCTGAGGAGAGATCGCATTACGTATGTAAAAGGGGAGGGACGGACACTTTATAATTTAATTACACATGAACTAGACCAATTACAGCATGGTAATAACGCTCTGCACTGTTGAAAAAATAAGATGAAAGATCAAAGCTTAAAGGGATAGTAATACTTAAGTATTACTAATCCCTATATTAAGGTCATATTAAAAATAAATGTATTGCCTCCAGTGTCATCTCTCGAACCTTTATGGTTTGAGAGATGATCGCTCCTAAAGTTGCCCTCTTCCTCCCCCTTCCCCGTAGTCAGCGTTCTAGCTGACTGAAAGGATGAGAGTCATACGACTTTCAGGTGGCTCTCCAGCACAGCCAGGATTGCGTTAATAAAAAGAAAACTTTCTCTGAAATGGTCTTGTACGTGTGCTTGGTTTGCAAGCACAAGTAGAAGACCATTTAAGTTAAAGATTTTTTTTTTTTTTTTTTTTTTTTAATATCCAGGACATACTTGAAAACGAGAGAAATCTCAATGTATTCTTCCTGGTAAAACACTTTATAAATAAACAAATAAATAAAATTAACGCGATCGCAGCTCTGCTGTAGAGCCGCCTGATGATCTTTGACCGGATTTCCCTTCAGTCAGCTACAACACTGACTTCGGGGAAGGGGGAGGGAGAGGGCAACTTTAGGAGCGATCATCTCTCAAACCATAAAGGTTTGAGAGAGGACACTGGGGGCAATATATTTATTTTTAATATGACTTTACTATAGGGATTAGTAATACTTAAGTATTACTATCCCTTTAATTTTATCAAGAGACGTTATTATTCCTTTATGGACCAGAGGTGTGTGCTACACATTTTGAAGAGATGCAGTGCACACTCCTCTAGTTCTTAAAGGGTTAATATTAATATATGTAGTGGGCAAAGTCTGTGTCCGGTGGTCCAGCTACAACTTTCACGTCCACCTGAGAACATGTATTTAGTATAACTCAGTCAAAAGGGGCAGTGATACCTCGTTACCTCTGCTGTGAGCAAAACCCTTGTGAGACAAGTAAAGGAGGCATTTATACCCCAACAGCATCTAGCCCCTGTGTACAGGGAGCCAACAACAAAAAGGGAGGAACCAAACTCTTCCAAAACATATACAAAAATAAAAACAAGCTCAAGTTAGCTTATGAACAGAATTCATATATCATTATCCGTTATTTGTATAGCACCAACTTATTCTGGAGCACTGTACAATAGGGAAGAGACATACAGTCATAAATAAAACCGCAGAAATGGAAAGTAAAAAACAAAAAATCAGAGGGCCCTCCTTGGAGAACTTACACTGAAGAGGGAGGTACATGGAACACAGGAGGAGTAACAGTTACATGTATGTGTATTTAGGGGAGCAGAAAGATCTATACCTTGGCTAAATATACAGAAAGCAAAAAGTCTGTGCAACAAATCCTTACCTTTACCAATAAATAACCTGTGACTTACTTAGATAACGAACAGCGAGGTTTAGTTACATGTTTATGAACAAAACCATTTTAAGCTTGCTTGCCTCGTCACATGTATATTTTGTGTAGGTATATAAGGAGATTTTGGCTCCTCCCTTCTTCTTGGTGGTAGCTTCCTGTACACAGTTGCTAACTGCAATAAGGGAAGATATAAATATACCTCCCCATCTTCCCTCACTAAAGTTTTACTCACAGCAGAGGTATGATGGTATCACTACTTTTTAATTGCATTATACTAAATACAAGTTCACTTGCATAAGAGGCAGATAGACACTTGCCTAAATCTGGGCTACCTTGATGTACTAGGCAAGCTTAGCATGATTCTGCCCACAAACATATAACTAACAAACCACTGTTTGTTATTTAAGCTAAGTCCAAGGTTATTTCTTGATTAAGGTCAGGATTTGTTGAGCAGTTTTTATTTTTTGCTTACTTTTTTGCCTATGAAATCCATAAATAGTTCTTGCTGCTCTTCAGACTAAACATATATGTAACTGTCTGAATGCCATTGATAAGCTAGCTGGAGCTTATCAAGAATCTTTGTGCATTCCAAATGTGAATAGGATAAAAGAAGGGGAATCAGGGTTCACACTCAATGGTTTTGGCAGAATTACATACTCAAAGGATTTCAAGGCCAGTACAGACGTACACAAGAATGGAAACTGTAAAAGAAGAGGCTGTTACAGAAATGTGCTTATTTGAAGAACAAATAGAGGAAAGGCATTTGGTTCTATAAAAGAGTAATAACAGTTGTATAGGCAGCCTCAATTGATAGATCATTCTTTTACAGAACCGCACCGGAGAGAAAGGCAACAATTTAGCTTTTGAGGACAAATGTAACTTTTTATCATTTTATGTGCTGACAGCACAATCCATTCCATTATTATCCTTTATTTATTGAACACAAGAATGGTTCCCTGTGCTGCACACTAAGTAATAAAGAGTAAACAGCAAAAGATGATAAACTATTGAGGAATATGCAAGAAGGATATTGTGGCACAAAACAAAGGTATAATGCTTAAAAATATAACCCCCGGACGCTAGACATGTCTGCAACTCACTGCTTCCCACACAAACCACACACACACACACACACACACACACACACACACACACACACATATATATATTATAATATAGACTGTAAGCTCTCACGAGCAGGGCCCTCTGATCCTCCTGTTCGCCACATCTGATTGTACTATTTAATACCTCTGTATGTCTATTCCCAATTGTACAGCGCTGCGGAATTAGTTGGCGCTATATAAATAAAGAATAATAATAATAATATATATATATATATATATATATATAATATATATATATATTATATATATTTATATTATATAAGGGTTTCTGCCCTCTTTAGGCTTTAGGTGCTCAGCAGGTAAGCTCCCAGCCTTTAAAAATATGCACTTGTATAGGTAAAATTGTCTTGATAAAGGCCTTGTGAACGAAACCTCGACCAGATATTCCAATATTAGGAATATTCACAATGTTTTCATTTTGCTTGTCCTTCTATTCTCAGTGCTGTCATTGGGCATTTCTATACTACTCTGAAGGAATGGTTAAGAAGATACGGTTAAAACCAAAAGCACTCCATGTCACGGAGATTAACTGAATTAAATGTGCAGAAGAGAGCGTGATCAGCAACGCCAAAGGCAGTAAAGCAATCTACCACAACTAGATCCATTGTTTTAAATGCAGTCATTCCCTACTTTAGCCGTCTCTGCAAAGGTCAGAGATCATAAACCTAATTTTTCAAAGTGGATGCTGAGTGACGAAATGTAGGTTAGACAATTATAAATCCATCCTTAAATGAGCACGGACACAAAAAGGAGAAGAAAATTGGATGGTAATTAGAGGGAAGGTCAAATGAATGCTTCTTTAACATGTGCATGTGATGAACATGCATCTAATCCTCAAATGAAGGTCTGCAGAACCGTGTGGATCTTTTATTCTTCATGAGATTTTTCGCACAGACCATTTCTCCCTACTGTGAGTTAGTGTGTGCAATGGAGATCAGCAACTACATGATACTGAGGACAGAAATCAATACAAAGATAGACAGACCGATGCATGACTGTTGTATGAAGGACAACTATCTAGTATCTCTATTAAAAAATTAACCCTTGGATGCTAGAGATGTTTCCAAAGCATTGGGAAGGCCAATTATTCCTGTAGGGATCATTTTTATGTACTAGTACTTTAGACACTGGTCATAGGTCAGAATATGGATAAAACTAGAATGCCTTTTAATGAAAATCAAGAACATTCTTCATTTTTATTGCTTTACCCATTTTGCTGCTATAACATAAAATCTCATGTTATTTTGTACTAAACAAATGCTGAGTTATTGTTTTAATAAGACATCAAAATTAAAATAATATAATGACAAAAAAACACAACAATCTGCACACAAGAGGAGACCAATGCTACATAAAACAAAGCGAACTATCAATCTGTATTGCTAGTGTCTTCAGAACATTGTTCATTTTAGTTTCTAATAGTTGATTGTGATAGATTGCTATACAATTATAATATTGTTTCACTAAAGGACGCAATATTATATGGACAATGTTGCTATGCAATAGAAACCTTTAATCTCCAAGGATGAGGAAGGTTGTTATAACTAAAGAAAACAGACGAAGCTTTGGATAGAGGTATAGCAGTGACCAAATTATTAAAGTACTAGTTGAAGAGCCCGTTACACAGGCCACAATGCCACAGCCAGCAGGTCGCAGGGCAGTCATGCGCAGTAGAGACTGCCCACGCCCACGCCTTCGGAGCGCCCAGCTCTGTATCAGCTGCGGTGCGAGCAGTCTCTACTGCGCATGACTGCAGCATGACTGGCGGCGTTACACACGTTTTAGCGAATTATTATATAGGATTGTGTAATATAGAAAATGTATATGATGTAGCATTTTGCCTGCTAAGTACAACAAGGCTAATCCCACTTCTGGAAGACGTGTCAGTCAAAAAAGAACAAATACTTTCATAGCCTGGCATTTTAGGGTGCAGCTGTTCTGATAGCAGTCACCGACAATAGCCTACCATCGACTGATGTAGCAATAGCACAACCCTGAAATAATAAAGTATTTTACCAGGAAGGATACATTGAGATCGTCTCTCGTTTTCAGGTATGTCCTGGGGGTATAGATATTGCCCCCCAATTTAATGGTACTTATTTTATCTGCCACGGAATGATAAAATGCTGAGTTGACCCTGCTGGGACTAGAACCTGTGACCTTGTGGTGTATAAGCAGATTCTACAGCTGGTGCCTGGTTCACTTTTGAAATGTTGCATGCATAAAAGCGTGCGACATGAAGGAGATATAACTAGGTCGCCGGCTTCAAAAGAGTCATATCAGAATCTCGCCAGAATCAAAAGGGCCGAGATGCTTATGGCGCCTTGTGAAACCTTGCCTCCATTCACTGGCCACACACCTTAATTTATTTAATGTGTCTGAAGGTCTGCATGAGATGCGAGAAATATGGAAGTCGCAGGAGATATATTTGCAGAAAGTAGGAAGCTGCAGGGTATATACATTATTTGAAGAGATTTAAAGTGATGAAGGGGACAAGATAACTACATAATCTAAGATAACTGCATGGAGAGAAATGTCATATTGAAAGTGAGACATTCAGAAAATGGAACACAGAGAAGCTGACAGATGCACGTTAGAACTGACCTGCAGGAGGAGCGGGAGGTTGGCAGTATGAAAAAAGTTGGAGGAGAGGCAGTACAGATGGACACACAGAGCTGTGGGGGAATGGGAGAGCCCAAGCAATGATAAAAGGTTGTTCTCTGTCCCATTTGATGGGCTCTTGCCCCTGACGCGTGCAGCTCCCATACCTCAGGTATGCCATGACAATGATCCCAGACTGAATAACAGGAACAAGCATAACTGCTGCTGTTCATACAGCTGCTGTTTCAGATTGATACAATTTCTCCAGATAAGGTATGCACTTGTAGCTGCCTTGGCATCACATTCTTAAACCAAACTTCAGACAGAGTAAAGCGGTGGCCACAATAAATGCGTGCCCCTCAGACTCAACTCTTAACAATTTCATAATGCTTGATGTAGTTATGTAGCGGATGGAGGAAATGTTTAATTAAGGTATGCGGCAGTACGGGCACTGAATAAACAGCAGTTGTTATGCTTGTTCGCTGGTAATTTTCTGGTGGATGGAGGTGACATTTTATGAGGCACCATAAGAATCTCGCCCTTTTGATTCGTGCAAGATTCTGATATGGCACTTTTGAAGCCGGCCACCTAGTTATAGCTCCTACATGTCGCACGCTCTTATGCGTGCAACATTTCAAAAGGATGCCCTGGTGCCTTAACCAACTGAGCCATCTCCCCAGCTATAAATGCCAGATGATGCAAGTACTGCATCCCAACAATACAAGGTGGACACTGAAATAGCTTCTGAATGAAAAATCTGCCAGCAGCGGGTGTAGCTTTGTTGTACTCAGTAGGGAAAGCTCTATAAATTATGCATTCATTATGACAACCCTTCAAAGTGCATCAGTTCTGGGGCAACTTAACTGCACCATAGGAAGAAATAAACATTTTCCAAATCTCTACTGACATAAATGGGTCTTTTAACCCCCTTGAATGTTACAGGGGTTAAAAGATACATTTTAAAGGGATAGTAATAATTAAAACAAAAATACAAATAAATTATGTTATATGGGGTTTATCCCCTTGAGAAAAACAAGGGCACTCCAACTGCTGAAAGTTGTTTTAGTCAAAAGAGATTACAGCTCAAACTTGTTTTTAGGTGCAGTATCTCACTGGCCTGAAACTGTACAGTGGCACCATTGCTACACCATCCTATGAAGATATATGGTCAACTGACTGAAGCTGTCAATATGGATGGTGTAGCAACAGCGCCACTGTACAATTTCAGGCCATTAAGATACTGCTTGTAAAAAAAAAAAAATCAACTCTGATCTGTTACAACTTTTGAATAAAACACCACTGAGCAGTTAGAGTACACTTTCTTTACTCAGGAGAATAAACCCTAATATATAGTTTTTTACATATTAAGCATTACTATCCCTTTAAAGGACTGCTTCACAATGCATTGATTATCATGTTGAACTCAAATAGTTAACCACTCGCTTCACTACAAATGCATACAACAAAAAGTCATGCAGCAGGGAAATGTGAGGAAAAGCATGTGTTAGAGTGAGCAGAGCAATGAGTTGCATACTCCTCTGGCACTCAAAGGATTAATATGTGCTCACATACATTGTTATATAAATTCTTTTATACAGTATGTAAGTGCAATATGCTTTTTCAACTTTTCCCAGTTTCAAGTGTTAACCCTTTGAGTGCCAGAGAAGAACGTAACGCATTGCAAAGCAATGCATTTCATACCCCTCTGGCACTGAAAAGGTTAGTGTATGTGTTTCTTCCTTCGTTCTCTTTACCTTTCTTGTATGATGCAAAAAAATCTAATAAAACATTTATTTAAAAAATGTGCAGTATTAGTCAGAGGTGTCTTAACCTTTTGAGTGCCAGATAAGTATCCAACACAAAGTGCGGAATACCTCTTTGGCACTTAAAGTGT
This sequence comes from Rhinophrynus dorsalis, assembly GCA_037306005.1. Lineage (NCBI taxonomy): Eukaryota > Metazoa > Chordata > Amphibia > Anura > Rhinophrynidae > Rhinophrynus > Rhinophrynus dorsalis. Next base: position 97,931,285 of record CM074724.1, on the reverse strand, counting down.
TAAGAAGAAATGAATGTATTTTCCCATGTTTTAAAACTGCAAACTTGCCTCTGTAGACTTTAATGATTTAAAGGGTCAGAAGGGTGTGCAACGCATTAGGAAGCAATGCACGGCACACCCCTCTGGTTCTTAAAAGGTTAATTACACAACAAGCAGAATGATATGCAAAAGACATTTTCTTATGTAATGGCCTAGGTTTTATAGTGCTAGTTATGACAGACTTATTATAGCGGTGTATGGTGATATTTAGTCACTGGCAACAACTCTTCATAGACAGCAACAACAAAAGCACTACTATAAAATCGAATTTTGTCCAGCAATAAATATTGAATGTGATAGTGAGAGTACTCTTGGTTTTAGCAGGACAAGTCCTTACTTAACCCCCCCCCCCCAAGTGTTCATTTTAAACCAATGACTACCAGAGAGGTAAATGTAAATGTAACTATTTTACCCATATCAATTTTTATTTTCATTTGCCGTTTTGGGAAAATTAAAGGAAGACCAACATCTAAACTGAAATGGGTTTATAAACATTAAATGCCTTGTACTCCATGCACGCATCTGTAAAATGTCTATTTGTTAAGGGGGGACTAAAATCTAGTATTATTTAGACCCCTTTCATGGGCTACAACAATGATTCTCAATTAGGGTGCCATGGCACTTTAGTTCATGGTGGGTGCCCCTCTTAGGGTTCCCCCTTTTTTGAGTAAGAGTAAGAATCATTGGGCTACATCAAGTCAAAGATGGTGCAAGTGCAATTTACCCCTACAGGAAGGTACACTTGCATCTATGGTGTTTTTTTACATGTTGACTCATCTCATGTGAATGCATCAGGATCAAGTATATATATTATATATTATATATATATATATATATATATATATATATATATATATATATATATATATTTTTTTTTTTTTTTTTTTTTTTTAATTATTTTTTTTTTTCTGATTTTTTACTTACTTGCGCTCTTGCACAAACGTAGTCAAGTTGCGGAATGGGCTATGGGCCTCCAGCAGATCATTCATTAAAGGGTTAGTAATGTTTGCATTCAGCTGAAGCTAGGATCCCTCCTGATAGCGTGTACAAATTGTTCAGGTTCCTAATGCTGACATCTCTATTTTTCATCTGAAATTATATAATAAACTGTCCCCCTCCCGCCCCTAATGCTGACACCAGTCTTCTTTGCTCAGAACTGACAGAGGATCGCAACGAGGGACAATCTTCATTCAGTAGGAGAAAAAACCTGACATCATTTGTCAAGGAGGGCAGGGTCTTCCTTATACTGGATGAAGTAAATATAATTGTCCCATGCTGCGATCTGTCCAGTCTTCACATCTGAGGGGAGGTGGCTTCCAATACTGTAATGGGGCGGTAGGGGGGACAATTTATGATACAATTTCAGACAAAATATAGAGGTGACTGCATCAGGAACCTAATGAAGCATTAGTACAAGCTATGAGGAGGGAACCTAACATCAGTGGAATGCAAACATTACTATCCCTTTAAGTTAGGACTGCAAAGGTTAATCGCACCCTTCAATAAATGGCTGACTCATATGGGTCAGCCATCAGTCACGCCCCCACCAAAGGGATTGCACCATTTTCTGTAAACTGTCAGAGATGATAGAAAGGCCTTACTAAATGAAAGAGGTGGAGTACATTAAACTTGAAATACAATGATTATAACTCAATATTTTATTCCATTAAGGATCAGAGAAGTGCGGAATGCAATGTTACACATCCATCTGTTGCTTAAAGGGATAGTAATCTCTGAAACAAAATCCAGCTCAAAGTCTTCTTCATACTATTTGTCCTACATAGAGCTGTATTTCAATAATATCAGACGTGTAGCCCCTTTTACTCATGAAACACTGCTCAGCCAGAGCAGCAGGGAGTGTCCAGGTAGATTGCAGAGAGGGACAATCTTCAATTAAGATAAGGGAAAAACCTAAAAAACTTGTCAAGGCGGGGCAGGGCTTTCATTGTTCTCATAGGAAGAAGATTGTCCCCTGCTGTTATCTGTCCGATCTATAGACACGAGATGGCTTACACTAGGTAAAAGGGGCAGGAGGGGAAACTTTGCTTGTGAATATCTCTCAAACCATAAAGGTTTGAGAGGTAAGACTTGTATCTTTCTTCATGTTTTTTTAATACCTACAAAATAAAATAAAGATAAAATGAAGTATTACTATCCCTTTAAGTAGGCTCACGTACTTTGCCTGCTTCCATCTGAAAATACAGCCAACTACCTCTATGAAACGGACGTTAAGAATGTGTCTACATACAAATACATACGTTATTATTGCAATTATTAACAGTGCCCTCTAGTGGTCAGACTGTAATTATTCTGCTGAATCATTGACAAACAGTTCTCCATAAACTGAGGTAGAAAATGCTGAATCATGCTGTCAATTTGAACATTCAGGAAGTAATCACACTGCAGTTCACCCTTGTATTAGTAGTGAGCAGGAAATGCCTTCTAATACATATGTTTTCATAAAAAAGTAGTTTACTGCTCTTTTAAATGAAGATTTCAACAAGGCAAAACAAAAATACAGCACTGACAAACTTTTTTTTTTTTGTTTGTTTTGGTTTATTTAGTCTTATCCTGACAATGCTGTCTTCAATGAATCCATTATATGATTTATGTATAGGACAAAGATTATCTTCTGGAGATTATACAGTGTATAAAAAATATAAAAACTCTAATGCACATCAATGCCTGCACAGACATCGCTTTTATCCTTATTGTCTAATGGAGATGAAATGGGTCGATATGGATTAAATAAGTCCTTTGGCACACTGAAAATATATAGCTAATAAAACTAATAATGCTTTTAACGCTGTACAGCATTTCTGTACATGAGCACTTTAAACAATATACACTAATATTTCAACTCCTTGAATGTCAGAGATGTCTCCAACATCCAAGGGGTTAAATTTACTGAGAAGGTGGAATTCACCTTATGTCCCAATTCTACAAACATTTCACAAACAATTGTGGATTATGAAAAAAAATTATGTTATCTCCGGTTAAGGATAATAAAAATACCCTTATTATAGAGAAGTGAAGATGTTTGCCCTAAAGTTTTCAGGTGATCTCAGTCATTTTTGAGATCAGATGATGAGAGATGCAGGACAGCTAGACATGACAGTTTTCAATAAAACCAACCATACACTGTTGAATGAGGGCCTGGACTTAAGGGGGTGATCAGTTCCTCTAGTGAAGAAGGGAGAAGAACAACTGCATTATGGCTGTTTGAGTGGTAAATCAGAAAGTGGTGAATGACTATAAAGGAGAATGGCTTCTCACTGCCAAAATCTATTTAGAGGCGGGACCATCATACATGCCAGGAGTGGGAAATGTTCAGGTGTACAATGGTTGCTGGACTAAAATTCTTACCAGTGGAAGGTACTGGCTAAGCACTCTCCTGGAAAGCACTAGGAAAACTAGGATCATCTCATGGCTAACTAGCAACCTATTATATTGTGGGTGAAATCCACCAATGTCCTTCACTTGTTACTGCACCACACTGTACACTTAACTGTGGGGCAACACATCAAAACGAATGTTGCAATTATATTTTTATTGTCTTAATGATTACACTACTAGTCCGTTCCTATAACGCACTTCAGTCCCATGAATCTCTCTAACACTCTGAGCAGAAGAGGTCATCCATGCGGCACACAATGAGCTTCTGCTGCTTTTATTATGACACTTGTCATGACAAGGCATAGGTTGGGTTTGTGTAATTAATTTGTTTGTTTTGTATTTGGATGTTATTCAAAGTGCACCAGTTCTAGGCCATAAAATTAGCTGAGTAGATAACATCGCCAGAGCAGGAAATAGGGGTCATAAAAGTTATTGGGCCCTTTGATCTAATGGGGTTCATCCAGGGGACAGTCAAATATTATGAAATAGGGAAAACACGTATATATAGTGTAAAATGGTTCAATACAAATATATATTCAGAATGCCCAGGTTTTACCCTTGTGGTGGGTACCAAACATGCCAGGGGGAGGTGTTCATGCTATGAGTTACAAGAATAGCCACTTTGCAACCAGTTAGACCCAGCATGTTTGGTGTCCAGATATTCACACAGATCTGAGGAATATGATTATTATAACATTGTACAGGTGTGCTGTGGGTTGCATGTTTTGGGAAGCCATATGATTTTTTAGGTAGACCTCTGCAGTAACATCTCTGACAGGTCTGACTGAGTGGGCTGTAAACTGTCAGGTCAAACTTCCCCCAGGCAACACCCAGGGGGTTTGGCCTCTTAGAAAGAACTGTGTAAAGTATTTAATATGGGTTTTTGGATAAAAACAGTTCATTTCTTTGTAAGAACTGAAGGGGGAAATACCATCTGAAGTTCACACAAGGACTCTTAAAATATTGGTAATTGTACTTTAGGATTTCTTGTGTTTCCCCCATTTTATTTTATGAACTGTTTTGTTTATGTGTAATCTTTATTTCTGTATGTCCTTTATTTCTGTATTTTTGTAACCAGCACTGTGAAGCCTTTTTTTCATATTAAATGTTCAATTAATCAGCTCTTGTCTCTGTTCTCTAATATGAATTCACTACTCTGAAGGAAGCTCAGGTAGCACACGTTACTAAATTTATTTATACTGTAATTCTGTTGTGTTTGGGGTAACTTAAGACGCCCAGATATAAAGTCTTGGTGGTGGCAGCAAACTGTAATACTGGGGTGATAGTACAGGAGGGATTTTAGGGGTTAACTTAGTGGTTGCTAGGAATAGTAACAGGTAACCAGGGGTCTGGTATGGTTAACCCTTTCACTCCCACACTCTCCCCACTGTCTAAGCAGGGCCTATAGCCCTCCCTTGTGACAACACTATAGGGAAACTGCATTAACATTTGATAAAGTGGTGATGTCTTTGTGACGGAACTGTGGCGACCATGGGAGATATTGGTGTGTTAGGGATATGGGATCTCATGTCTTCAGACTATTTCTACCCAAAAGACAACCATAGACTGAGCTGAGCCATAGTTGCTTTCAATACATTGCTGGAATGCAGAGATGGGGGTTGGGCTTGGCTTCCACTATACTACAGTTCTGTGCTAAGGAATGTCAATTGATTCCTGCTGTGCTTCCTTGACCAATCAGAGGAGGTTATTGATGAGCCAGTTAAGAATGTATGATTTCAAGTCTTAATCTGCATTCTTATCCTGATAAGGATGCTGGTGACTGATTGGTCAAGCATAGAAACACTGTCCCAAGTACTCGTTTGCATGCTGATCTAGAAAAGAGTCTCTGTAGTGTATATAAGCTGTGTGTTTGAGTCAATAAAAGGAGTTCTTCCCTTCATCAAGTCTCGGCTGATGTTTGGGAACAGGAGGTTCAGTTTACTATTGGAGTGTTATTCTGAGGGAGAAAGGAACTATAAAAGAGGTATCCAGCTTATGATACAAGGCGTCACGTTACAGTCTTCTCCAGTGATATCACTTCTCTAAGTCCTACAATAGCCTATGAAGCCAATGCACTGAGATTTCTCCAACTTTGCAGATCTTAGTGCATAAACTCTATAGACTAACACATGAACTGGAGAAATTAAATCACTGGAGAAGACGTCGCCATTTTAGCACGCCTTAGCGCATAACCCCTATGAGTGGTAGCCAAGCAGAACAAAACACTTGTCTCATTTGTGAGGGTTGCCTGCCACTTTAGATATGTTGCAATGTGACTCCAGAACAATAAAACAGCTCATACATCCATAAATACTAAAAAGACAGCAAAATATGATTATGAAAAGACATTATGCTTGTGACACCACTCTCCATAGGCAAGGCAGCAATAGAAAGATGACATCTCTAACAAAGGTAAGTTGCAAAGTAATGACTTTTGCTTGAAGTATCTTCCAGTATTGGCAATATAACTGTAAAGGTAACTAGTTAAGGTTTACTGCCCCTTTGTGGCCACTGTAAAAAGATCATCATCTGATGGTGGTAAAAACGTATGCTGCTGAGGGCAATCTAATGGAGAGGGCATTACTTGGGATGAATCAGTTCATTCACATGGGATGGGGGTCTGATGATGTTCAAGAGTGTGCATTGGTCTACAGAGGCAGTTCTAGTGATCTGAGAAAGTCTGGTCTGCATGAGGAACATGAAACAACCGACAAGCCAATAAGATTATTTCCTTTATGAATCAAAAAGGTGTGCAATGCATTACTTCACAATCCTTTTGTACTCTTCTGGTGTTTAACCCTTTGAGTGCCATAAGAGTGTCCAACACATTGCTCTGAAATGCACTGGATACCCCTTTTGTGCTCAAAGGGTTAAATGTATAGCCTTAACTCCTTGGTACATAAAAGGAGCTCAACCAGCTGACAATTTATTGGAAGCCTCTCTATCATGCAAGCAGTTTCTATGGCACTCATTAGGAATGAGATACCCCTCTAACAAGGTGGATTCCAACAAACTGTAAATGACCAGTTGGACCGTTGTGTTTCAGCTTACCCAGATTTGGAAACACTATCAAGTACTCTGCATTGCACTGAGGACACGCAACTCGGGCTGTGCTGTTTCCTCTCTGCTTCTCATCCACCCAGCGCTGGAGGCAAGCCTGATGTACCCACTTGGTGGACCCTCTACATCTGCACGGCCTCACCCACTCTGCGGTACGGTCATCTTCATCTGTGGCAAAACACACCCAGCAACTCCTGCATATCACACAAATTAAGGAAAAATATTAGCGATCAGTTATCCAGTAGAAGTCTGCAAATAATAAGGCAAACATTGTAATAAATACATGCAGAGCCATATGCACAAAAGCAAACTGGCACAATTCTTGGGCAAACAAGCAGCACCAGAGGGGACAAAAATATTTTGCAGGGCTGGAGATTTCCAGAAGACCAAGTAAACGACTATCAACTCTATGCTTAGCATTGAGAGATTGCACTAGTAACTCTTTGCTAGTACATTTTCTCAGTCTGGTGAATAATCACTGATATTTTCCCAGTGCTGCCTTTCATTAAAAGGGCAACTCTCACATCAACAGTGTCCCATCAACAGATCTGCTGCCCCGGGAGTAGATATGTCAGTAAAAGGAAGGGATGCATTGTGGGCCTGGGGATAAACAGTATTTCCAGTTGCACCGCAAACTGCTGCCAGTTGACAGATACAAGATACACCCTCACCCAAAATGGCTAACAGGAGCCAGGGTATTTATCATGCCTCCTCCCATAGCAACAACTTAGTAAAACATGATAATTACCATTTAAATTGTGATTTTAACCACTTGAACGTTAGGTCTCCAACATACTGTGAAGAAATGCATTGGAGAGCTCCCTGCAATCCATGCTTTTAACCCCTTAAGGAGAGCCGATCGCCAATGCGGCAGTCACTTAAGGGCCATGGACCATTTGTTTTTTCTTTCTGCATCCGGTTCAGGGCTCCCTGAATGGCGTGCAGCTGCGCAGGGAGCCCTGAATTCCATTACGTCCCTTGCACGTCATGGGTCCTTAACACAAATCTACCCATGATGTGCCAGGACCGTCAAGGACTGTTAAAGGCTGTTAAGGGGTTAAAAGCCCTGACATCAGTTATTATTTTGGGAACTTTCATTTAATCCCTAAAGTGCACTAGTTTTGCCCCAAAACTGCACCACTTTTTTTCTTTTGTACACAAGGATACTAGACAAATGATGCCATCCAGTTTTTAAAAAAGAAAGTTGAATTGAGGTTGCATTTTAGAATTTGCCGTTGGCTTATCAGTTCTGCGCTAGTGCTTGGGAATTGCATTTTTAATTAGCTCTGGCAGAATTCCATGCGATTAAACCATCCCTACAGGAGTTTAAACTGCAGAAATGATGTGTCCAATATGTAATTTAAAATTCTTTCCTTTTAGTCTCCCAAGTAAAAAGATATGCATTTGGCTTTGCCTGATCATCGCTGGCTCATAGTGCAGATTCAGCAATTTAAGTATTGCTCCCCGGTAAATTTATAATTCAGGACTTACGGCATTTAGTCATTCAAATGGCTGACTAGATAATCAGTAGCAATAAAGTACAAGACTGTTTTCTTTTATATGTAAGTAAATATTTCAGTCCATTGGGTGTCACTGATCTCACATTACCAGTATCAAAAGGTCAAAATAAATGCTGTCCCTTATTTATAAAGATAAAGTAGTTGTAGCAAATGTTGGTCCTCAAGACCTACCAGCAGTGCATATTTTCAGGATATTAGCTAGAGCAAAGGTGGGCTATTTAGTGCATTAGTCACTTTAACTGGTCAAACTGTGCTCCATTCATGCAAATCCTGAAACATGCACTGCTGATACCTCTTATGGGTCAGCTTTAGCTACCTCGTAGTTAAAGAGACTCAGTTATGGAACAAATCAACTGAGCCAGACTTCAAGTCAGAATTTTGAAAAGTCCCAATGATTTAAATGGGGCTTTTCAAGGCATTGGGCACTTCTTTAAGACAATCAATTATAAATATCTTCTACCGGCACCGCTTTAGCTGGATAAATAGAGCCTTTCATGCTTTGAAACTATTAAAACATTTGTTTCAGTTTAAGGTTGTTATGAACAGCCATTTTTTTTTTTTTTTTTTTTTTTTACACAAACTTTTGGACTTATTTTCAAAAACGAAAACTGTAGTAAATATGGGTCAAACTAAGTGCACCCTAGAGGACAATTACAAAAATTTTGTTTGATTTACACTTTAAAGTGATAGCAATGCTTACTATTGAAAATATACAAATTGCGGCATTTACTCTACTGAGTAAAACCATGGCACTCCCTCTGCATATATATGGTTTTATCTAAAAGTTATTGCAATTCAAACTTCTATTTTGGGTGCAGTACCACTATGGCCTGAAATGTTATGGTGGTGCTGTTGTTGCAGCATTCTATGGAGGTTTAGTGTCAAAACTGACCACAGCTGTCCGTAAACTTCTGTAGCAACAGCACTACCATAAAATCTCAGACCATGATAAATCAGGTCTGAGTTGAAATAACGTCTCTCAGAAGCGAGAGCACCCTTCTCTTACTCAGAAAGATAAACCCTGCAATCGATATTTTTTTCCATATTAAGGATTACTTTCCCTTTACATGGGGATTAACATCTTGAATGCAAGAGGAGCTGCCGAGGCAATACAGAGACATGAACTGGAGACCCCTTAAGAATTCAAGTTGTTAAACTCCATTTAAATCCCTGGAAGGTTTATTTCTCCTTCTATGGCGCACTTCGTGTTTCTCAATATACTGCAGTTTCATTTCGAATGCAAGGCCCTTTGAGTGCCAGAAGAGTGTCCAATGCAATGAGTTTGACACAACTCAGACACTCAAAGGGTTAAACCCAGAAGGAGAGGCAGCTCCAATGATAACCTTTTATAATTAAAGCTTTAGAAAGTAATGAATAATGAATAGAGATTCCCTTGTACTCTCTCATCAACCTTATCTCTTTCTATTGTTGCACAAAGAGCTAAATAAAAACCGTTTCAAAACAAGTATCTCTGCTCTTGCCAGATTTTCCATTTTCTTGCACTGAATAAAACATGACCTTGATCCTGGGACTGAATCAGGTCAGTGCTCAAATAACAACCTGAATTGGAAAAGGCTGGCTCGGAGAAACAGCAGCATTATTGTCATTAAGTCAGACCTTGCTCTCTGATGACTATAGAAAACAAAAGGCTGGATAGGTTTGGTAACGATTTCTGTCTGAAAAAAACTAAAAAGGGTTTGTTTTCTTATTGGTTTATTAAAGACAAAAATGATGAAATATTGAGAAGTGATGCCATCTTTAGGGGAGGAAAAAAAATGGTCAACTTCTGGTTTTAAAAAGGCTACACGAGGTTATCTAATGCATTTCAAAGCAGAACTTTTAAAGCACCCGGCAGACAAGCCAATTATAAAAGGAATAGTACTTTAGTGTTATGCCTATTACTTGAAACAGATGCTACAAATGCTGATTATTTATTCAAAAGTTTTTCCAGCGCAAACTTTTTTTTTTTTAATCAAACTGCAATCAGTCATCTGGCCACCAGGTGCTGCTGTTCATAATGTTGTCAATGAAGATCTCTGGTCAAGCTAATGGTATACTCACACCCCCTAGCCATGTAATGTTTGTCCCTGTCGGTTTTAACTATAGGATATATGCCTAGGTATTATTGCATTTGCAAACCTTAGTGGGAAGATTAAAGGGACTGGGAGAAGAAAAGGCTGCTAAGTACTTCATATGCCAGCCCTGCCACCACGTGACGTCACACACGACTTTGCTACTGCAAGGTGGTATGTTGCTTTAGCCAACTTCAAAATAATCGGAATTAATTTGAAGTGCCCCATCCTCATACTACATTCAGAATGAGGAAAAAACACACTGCCGCTAGGTAGCAGATTGATGCATGTCGTGGTGGTGGGGGGAACCATCCAGAGAGACATCAGCGAGGGTACAGCAGCCGTGCCCTCACTGGTATCAAGAGAAAGCTCTTCAGAGTTGGAGGTGCGGAAGCTTAGCTTTCCCACTTCCAAGAAGCTCTAACATATCTGAGAAAATAAAGAAATAAAAACCTTCTGCCTGTTAGATAGGCATAGTGTACTAGGGCTTTAACATTCCTGTCAAAGTCTCCCTAAGCTGGTGCCCACTGCAAACCAAAGCACCATGGTAGAGAACCAGTGCTTTACAAGGGACCATATTACATACATTTTGTAAGAGCTTTCACTAGCCATGCTTTATTTAGAAAGCTATATTTTTATTAATTTAGCTTCAAAGGTTACACTAATTAAGGAATGCTGTAGAGTCACTCCTGATTTAGCTATAAATTCCTTCCCTTTCTCTCTTGGAATGCAGTGAGTTCACTTAAACACTCTGGCAGGCTGAGAGAGAGCTGGTTTGAGTCTACTCAATGCAGAATGTGAGCCCTGACACGGCTGATAATTCTTCTAGACCACTTAAACATATTAGGTCATAAATACATTGACTTTTGCACTAAGGAGCCAAGACCCTTTATAATGTTAAATGGGTGTAAAGAGAATAAAGTTAATGTCACCTACCAGCTTTTAGCCGCATTAAAAATATATCTCTTTAACTTGTCTATACATTGTGCTTACTGTACTGCCCTGAAATGTTAGAACTCATTAGTACTCATGAGGTTATCTGTACAAAACAGCTTCTTTCAAAGCAGTGTTTCTCAACTCCTGTCCTCAGGACCCACTAACAGGCCAGGACTTAGGGATTTCTCTGCTAGAGCACAGGTGTGGTGATCAGAGGCTCATTCACATTGATTAACTCACCTGTGCTCTAACAAGGAAATCATCAAATCCTGGCCTGTTAGTGGGTCCTGAGGACAAGAGTTGAGAACCACTGTTTCAAAGGGATGGAACACATTCACTGGAGATAATTATGCAAACCCTGTCAAGATGTAAACTCCCAAGGGAATTATAGGTGACCGTTATAAAATCAGTTTACATAAATTTGTACTAACACCCTCCCAAATATATTTTTCTTTTTCCTTTTTAGGTCCCCGCTACAGGGGCACTGATTATGATAGGAAGGCACACGACAATCCATTCCAAGTAAGTCAGCAGTCTACTACCTCAATTTTGGCCAAAGGCGCAAAAAAAAAAAAAAATTGTATTTATTTATTTTTATTACACGACATTTTAAAAACTTGTACAAGTATAAAGATCACAGGAACAAAACGCTAACTCTGTAGAAGGCATACTATTTTTCCAAAGTATTTAATTGTTATTCAGTCCTGCTGGCTTTTCCCATGGAAGGCCAATGGCTCAGTCTGAGCTGATCATAACTGGTGCCTTCAGTGGAAGATGGGTTATTTAGTGGGATTCAAGGTGGCTCAGCTTCCTTTACAGCCCTTCTTTACTGTGGGGAAAAAAAGGCTATGACTACATGAAAACACGTAGAATGTACTGTTTATTCTTTTATTTTGCAAAATCTATACATATTTGCTTTTACTTGCTGTGGATTCTGCTGCCTGTATTTGAATAGATGTCTTGTACTCAATATCCTTAAAGGGATAGTAATACTTAAAATGTAAAAAAAAATATGTTGTAGGGTTTATCCCCCTGAGTAAAACAAGGGTACTCCCACTGCTGAAAGGTGTTTTATTCAGTAGTTATTACAATTTCAGGCCTCTATGATACTGCACCTAAAAAAATTCAAGTTTGAGCTGTAATAACTTTTGAATAAAACACCTTTCAGCAGTGGGAGTACCCTTGTTTTACTCAGGGGGATAAACCCTACAACATTTTTTTTTTTTTTTTTTTTTTTTTTTTTACATTTTAAGTATTACTATCTCATTAGTGTTCCATATCAAGGTGACCAGATATCCCTTTATATGCAGGGCTCTTATGAAAAACACACAGTGCAGGGTTGTAATGATTCCTATGAAGTTCTGCAAAGTGAATTTTCTTAAGCAACCGGTTTTTAAAGTTTTATCTAGTGATCTTAACCATAGCCAAACAGTGTACGTGAACTTCTCACATGATTTTACATCTGAGTAAATGTTTTCCTAGAATGTCATTACAAACAGTATTTTTGTTTAGCTGAGTGTACACCTTACCAGTTCTACACAAATTGGTTCTCAACTCATTTCTGAAGGAGAGGAGTTGATCTATGTGATGAAAAAATTCATGAAGCCCCCTCTAAATTGTTTCAGACTCTTTTTTGGGAATTTGATATATTCTTGATGACTCCAAAGACTGACTCCAATGTGGGGTTTTTTGTTTGTGGATTTTCTGTCCACCACTAGTTTATTGGAGGCGAATAGCAACTTCCAATCAACATCCGTGTGTGGCAGATGACATATCCATTCAATTGACTGGCGCTTCTTTCTCTAATAGCCAGTATGTGAGTAATGTTTTAATGTGTGTAATTAAGATTCTCCATTGATCTTATTAGCTTATGGTAATAACCACCTCATCCCTTCTGTTCCCGATTGTGCAGTTATTTTTTCACATAGTGACGTTACACTTGGGTAGGACAGAATGAAAGAGCAAAAAAAAAAAATGTTGCACCAAAAAGAAAAGGTGAAACTGTGGAAAATGTAAAAGGTATTTTAATGTTTTACAGGACAATAGGTAACATTGTAGCTAGAGGTGGGAAAATTATAACCACTGTATGAAGTGGATGACTGAATATTTTACTGAACTAAACTTTCCAGTGTTAAACACCTCTGACAAAGTGCAAGGGATATTTTATATTAGGGAAAAATATAGTATTAGAGGTCCCGATGTATAAACAAAAAAGGGGGATTAATTCTAGCACAAACTACAAGAAAAGGAACAAATAAAAGTACGGATTGCAGGGCTTTCTTCAGAAATCTTGGGGCCCAGTAAAAATCATAAAGCAAGGGTCCCCACCTCAGACATTTGCACTTTAGCCTGGAAATATATGTAAAGATAGAGCCTATGGAACTGCTGCACTATGCGGTGTGATATGAAGCGGAGGACAGAGGCAGAAGGGAGCTCCACTTCCCTGCTAGGTTACCTAGAGATCATGCTTAAAATATGCTCCACCAGATGATCTTCTAGAATCTCCGTAGGTCAGTCAGGTCATCTAGGGGCCCCTTTTGACTTATGGGGGCTGCAGGGGCCCCAGTGTCTGATTTGGGAGGTGTGCTTCCACCACCGCATAAACCGGTACTCCCTGTAACCCCCGGATGTCAGTCATACCTCACTGAATCTATGCCCTCAAGGGACTGAAAGATTTGCTTAATTCAGAGGAAAGTTTTATTTGTTACCTATGTAGCAATTTGTTTCAGAATGAATGGCTGCGGGTCTGTCACTATACAATGGCCATTCGTTTCAATTTCACTTTCTAAAAATTACTTTTATACTTTAGTTAATACTTTGTCAGTTAATTAAAAGATTGCTCACCACACACACACACCAAGGAGATGGCAGAGACAGTTCTGCCATTTCATTTGAAGATTATTACAGTCTTAACATTTGCAAAAAATGCAAATTATGTTGATTAAGCAAAAGATATTCCTCAGTTATTTAAAGTGAAATTTAAATACTTTCAGATTTAATGGCTAATGATGGATAAAAATCAGCATATGCGTGTATTAATTAAACAGTATTCTGCTACAGCATGAAATATATCAGCATGCATACTTAAAAGGAATTCAAACATATATCAGCATCTGCTTGAAATGGAATTCCTAATTCCTCATTAATGGAAATAAATGAATAAAATGAAAACATACTATGGATATATATATTATACGTGTAATATGAAGGCAGAAAGCAATACCATTCATACTTGTTTAAATATCATGCATTCCTACCCAAGGATGTTAAAAAAAAAATAAATAAAAAAAAAAAATTTGTGCTGCAAACAAGTCTTGCAAAAAAAAAAAAGAAAAAAAAAAAAAAAAAAAAGGGTGCCTGTGTGAACCTCCACCCCCCCTATCACCACCACAGCCACCTTTAACCCTTTGAGTGCCAGAGGGGTACGGAATGCATTGCTTTGCAATGCATTCCATACCCCTCTGGCACTCAAAGGATTTTTCTTTATCTATACTATTAATAATAAAGACAGTGGGAACAATTTTACTCAGAACTGCAAACTACTGCTTAAAGGGACAGTAATGTTAGAAAATAAAAGCAGCTCCAATTAATCTTCATAGTATTTGGGCCATGGAGAGTGTTATTTCAATACTGTCAAGAGTTGTAGTTAAAGAGCAATTGAATTATGAAGTATCCCCCACCCCTTTTACACTGCTCAACTCAGAGCAGCAAGACTGTCTGGATGGCTCACAGAGAGGGACGATCTTCAAATAGCATAAGGGAAAAACCTGTCAAGTGGGCAGGGTTTTCATTGTTCTCACAGTAAGAAGATTGTCCCTTGCTGTGAGCTGCCTGGTCTTAAGACCAGATTCCACATCTGAGGAAGATATATTATATTCTATATACATATACAAACACACATACACACAACGTGGTATCAAAAGACAGATTTGATATTGAAAGCAGGCACTCTCAGGATTTTAATAAAACAAAGAAATTTTAATTAATGTAATCATTATGACCCTGCTGGGGGCCTTCCTCAAGACAATGTATACAAATGAATTTAAATGAACAGTTCAGTGTATACACTGTATGCAAACATTCATGTGGCCACAGTACTAAACACTTCTATTTAAAGGGAAATAAAATGTGGTCCTACTCCATACAGTTTGTAGATATTACATATTAAACCTATAACTGTAGTAAACATTCATATAATTATGTGTTAAGAAGGATCTCAAAACTAACTTTTGAAAACCTCCATCTAGTGTTACAAAATTATTATAACAAAGTTTTTTTTAACAATAACTCGTCTTAAGAAAAAAAAAAAAAAAAAAAAAAAAAAAAAAAAAAAATGGATTTGGTTACCATGCTTGTGGCATAATGCAGAAATCTATAGATGAACAATTCTGCAAACAAACTGCATTCATAGGATGGAATTAAAAATCCCACGATTCCCGTTGATTTAAGTTGAGCTTTTAACCCCCTGAATATAAGGCACACTTCTAGTGCAGTGCAGGGTAATGTGTCGTAGACCACTCAAGCATTTAGCAGGTTAAACCCTAATTTAAAGTATTGGGATTTTCCATCCCCCACCACCCATGGCACTGCTAGTTTGCTAAGGAAATGCAGTCCTGCAACATGGTTTGCTATAGAAATGCAGTTCTGTAACCAAAGTCTGACCTCATCTATCTCTGCCAGGGCAAAGCCGAACCTGGTCCTCAAGATATGCTTTTAGGAAGTCCCTGAATCACAAGTTCAGGTAGACCAATTAACGTGACTGTGCAACAAATTGGTCCATTTGTGCTCCAGTTGGGATATACCAAAAACATGCCCTGTTGGCAGCTCTTGGGGGAACAAGATGACTACCCCTCCGCTATGCAATATTATTTAGAATGCATCGAGACAGAAGGGTTTTTAAACACACTTGACACAAGCTCGTTTCACTTCCTTTAACCATCTCAGTGCCATAGGGGTATGTTATGTGATGCACACACAACTGGCATTCAAGAAGTCAAGAGAAGCTGACAATTCCCAGCAGCAGCTAGAAGCAGCCACTATGAAGGTCAGATGGCTAGAAGCTACATAAAGAACGTCTCCCTGTATCTTCAAATTACTCAATTAGATATCACACTGGCACTCAAAGGGTTAAATCAACTGCAATGTTTATACCCCCCTGTTGTGCAGTTGGTTTACTCCCGAAGTGTTTGTCTTCTTTCTGCATAAGGGCCCTGAATATACCCCAACCCCCAAACATGAGCCAAAATGGCATTATTCTAAATAGTAAACATGCTTTATTTTTTCTTTATGTTCTAATTATGGTAAATCCAATTATTTTTGTCTGATAAAGCGGCAATGCTGCGCAAGTGAGGAAAAAGACTGAATTAAATAAACCTTTAATATGGTGATGCGTCGATTCCCACCTTCGCTGCTTGTTATCTTGGTTGTTTTTTTATATTAAGTTAACAAGTTCTGATATGCTGTTTCTCTGAAGTTTTTTATTACACCACTAAATGGATTTCATTGCTGATAGAACGCCTTTGGCTTGAAGTTAATTGAAAAACATCTGACAACATAACGGAAGTAAAAGCAAAAGAAAAAAAATATTTTTTTAAGCGTTAACATACTGTTAGCAAACAGGAAACGAAAATATTTAGAATTTATGAGCATGCATTTACTATTTGAGTGTCAGAGTACATTTACAAAATTCACATGGATTTCAGTTTTGGCTATTAACCCCGAGGGCGAAGTTTTTCTAATTGTCAGCCAAATGATGAAAAAGCAGTAAGTGTGAGGGCCTTACTATAACCTGTCAGGTATTCAAAATTATGGATTTAATTATTGATCAAGACAATGACAATTCTGACATATAACAGACATCTATTATTGAACTGTACGGTACATGCAAGCAGGGGATTACAACTTATTGGCCTACTACTTCATGTGTGCTAGATAATTAGGTATAAAAACAGTTTTAAACATCTCAGGCAAACCATGCCCTGGGGTCAAATGGGTCACACCTGGCCCACAGTCCACACATTGGATATCCATGGAATAAACGAATAAACTCTTAACAATGATTTTGAGTTGATGTCCTGAAAAGAAACTAGGATTTTAGTGTGCTTGCCGGTTAAAGGGATAACGAAGAGTGAAGTATTCAGAAAAATATACCAAATTGTAACACATGGGACACTTAACACATTGTGCACTGTAAGAGGGACATGGAAGAAGGAAATAGTGCTGGGCTTCACCTTTAAGTAGTGGGCATGCTGGTTCCCTGCTTTCAACACAGAATATACAACTTATATTGTAATACTACAAATATAACATTAAACAACCACAATATACCTGTGGATTACAAACAATGAGTCTGCCTGGATTGTGGGTGTGGGAACTTGTATACACATACACAAGATTTTAAAACCTCTTCTCCTGAGGTAATGGCGCCACAACTTCTCCCATCCCCAAAATAAGCAGGTCACCAGGTGAGGGATGTCCAAAAGCTATCCTTAGTTCAGATGCTGAAATATATGCATATCTACACTGGGCAAGAGAGTTGTAGGGACAGGCATGGTTTGTCTGCTCATGCAAGCTTGTAATTAAATTGGAACTTTCACCCTTAATTCAAGATTGCATTTTTTGAAAACTGTATTAAAAATTACCCACGTGTCATATTAGCCAAACATCCAGCAATCGTACAGTTTAGGAGATATTCACACTTATTTCTGGGGAAAGTGAACATTTTCCTGGCACATCATTAGCATATTAAACACTGGTATCACAAAGGTATTGCTATTAGCATATGGTAACAAGTGTGAATATCTCCTTAATTGAGCAAATACTGGTCTTTTGGCTAATAAGACACAAAATTTTTAATGAAATTTTAAAATATTTACAAATATGTAAACTTGAATTAAAGTGAAAGTTTCACTTTAATGATAGAACAATAATGCATTAACACCTTGAGGTTCACAATATATAGCCATCAATTTGACACCTATCTGGTCTGGACTGGTATCAACTTTATTCCCTATGGATTGAGATGTGACAAACTGAAGTCAGATTTTATTATGAAAGAGGACATTTTTATGTAATAAAAGCCTACTTCATGATGCATTTCAGAAATCTAGCATTAAAAGATTTAAAAGCCCTATTCACATCAGTAGGATTACTTACTCCCTATGGTGCAGGTCATATGCCCCAGACTGTCTTTACATATATCTCATAGTTTGAGATGAACACTTCCACATGGCGGTTAACAATACTATATTATGCCTGGATTCTGTGTAACAGGTGTTCAGACTCCTCAACATGGAGTCCCAGCTGATTTCAGATTTTTAGTTATTTGTGTAATACAGTTCTATATACACTACCTCTCATTACAGTCTTTTGTAACTAGGATTTGCATACTTTGAACAACAAAGTTTTTAGAAAACCAGTATATTTAATAATTAAATCAAGAACAGTTAATTGCTGGCCATCCAGCTACTGGGTACTGCAACTCTGATCAGCCAACAGCTAGTTCGGGGATGATGGGAGCTGTAGATCACCAACAGCTTTAGATCTAACAACTTGTCATATTTTCAGCTTCAATAACAATGTAATCATTTTACTGGGTTTTTTTTGTTTTTTTTTTCCTTTTCCTTTTTGTTTTCATCATTTGCTGAGGCGATTCTTTAGATTTGTTCTTGTATAAAATAGCATAAGAAAAAGAAAGTTAGATATTTTAAAATAAACTCAGTAGCATGTTCATGTAACCCCTTAAGGACTCTAATCTGATTCCGGACTCCCCAAACGGCATGCAGCCGCGCTGGGAGCCCGGAATTCCATGACAGTCCAGGACCGTCATGGGTCCTTAAGGGTATAACAACCCATTGACGGTTCAGGACCATCATGGGTCCTTAAGGGGTTAAAGGGGAACTACCACCCCGCAATAACTTAAGCTTCACTGATTGCTCATCTGGTGACTAGCTGCTTAGTAGCGCTAGTCGCCAGAAATATTACCCGGTTCTGCAGATATCGGCGTTCTACCGATGGTGACAGGAGCAGGAAGCACGGACGTCTCTTCTCCGCGCGGTTCAAAAGGGACTGACAGCGCAGGTGCATGGACGTCACTGTGAAGAGACGTCCGTGCTTCCTGCTCCTGTCACCATCGGTAAAACGCCGATATCTGCAGAACCGGGTAATATTTCTGGCGACTAGCGCTACTAAGCAGCTAGTCGCCAGATGAGCAATCAGTGAAGCTTAAGTTATTGCGGGGTGGTAGTTCCCCTTTAAAAAACAACATTTGTGGAAAGCAGAAAATCATAGTCTCACACATGCTTTCCATAGTCTATTAGGCAGGTGTCCTAAATGCAAATAAGAGGGGGAAAATGTGAAATGTGCAACCATGAAATTGATTGTAGCAAGGAATAATGAAGTCATGACCTTCAAAATAGAAAGGGTGGAAAAATCTATTTTTTGATTCACAAGGAAACATGACATTTTAACTATAACCCATGGGAGGTGGTTTGTGGCAGAAAATACAGATTGCATTTTACTACTTCAAGAATCATTGAATTTCATCTGTTGGCCCATGAGATACCAAGAAAGCCTCATTATGGGTTGTTAAACAACTTGCTAAAAATGCAAAAAGTATTTAAGGAAAAATTAATAAACAAAATTATGCAAAACTGATCAAGGACATCATTAATTTCTGGATAACTTGCTTTTATTATGTTCTTTAAAATGACCTATAAAAATCTTGGCGATATATTGCTGAGACTCATTTTGTATTAAATACATTCAGATTCTTCCTTTTAAAGGGATAGTAATACTTCGTTTTATCTTTATTTTATTTTGTAGGCATTAAAAAAAACATGAAGAACGATGTAAGTCTTATCTCTCAAACCTTTATGGTTAGAGATATTCACAAGCAAAAAGTTTCCCCTCCCGCCTCTTTCACCTAGTGTAAGCCATCTCTTCTCAGATGTGGAATCTGGTTGTAAGACCAGACAAATAACAGAAGGGGACAATCTTCTTCTTATGAGAACAATGAAAACCCTGCCCCCCTTGACAAGTTTTTCATGTGTTTCCCTTATCTTAATTGAAGATTGTCCCTCTCTGCAGTCTACCTGGGCACCTCTCTTCTGATCTGGCTGAACAGTGTTACATCAGTAAAAGGGGCGGGAGGGGGATACTTTCTCATTGAATTACTCTTGAACTACAACTCTGACAGAATTGAAATAACACTCTCCAAAGTCCAAATACTATGATGATTAATTAGAGCTGCTTTTATTATGAAACATTACTATCCCTTTAAATAGTTAATGTGTTATAGAAAGGAACTTTTTCAACAAAACCAAAGTCAGAATTTATTTATTAGTACAAATCAAGGTAGTAATCTCAGTACTGATGCTACATACACAGAGGATTATATACCAAGAAAAGTAAAGCAATGCCGGAGCAAATCAAATCAAATGCACTATAGATGGAAAATAAAAATCCCAATTTAAATACTATAAAGGCTTCCAATGTATTGCATAGTAATGGAGATTTAGGTAATCTGAATACAACCTTTAACGGAGCAGTTGGTTTGCTACAGAATTGCCCAGTTCTTTTTATGCCATCAGTCTCCATGTGTTCCATTCCCAAAGCCAGCAAGTCTGAGGCTGGTGTTTGATCAATGTGTAAATATCACTGGGGAAGAGCAAACAAACTAAACATGCAGTTGCACTAAAGGTAAATTATTTTAGCTTAACATAGCTTGGAGGTGAAGTGACCTTAAAGATACATACTCTTCAGACATTTTGAAGCGGTGTGTTGAAATTATAAATTATTAAATGTACTTACCGATATTTGTATTTCTTCTGTGTACCTACAAGGCATTATGCATGGAATTATCTCCGCCCTCCAGCTGGGTAAGACCAAACTAAAGGTTTGAAAAAGATGCTCCAGGTGCATGAGGTTTCAGTTCTCTTTTTGGATAAGCTGTGAAAATACCAAGATAATATAGTTAATAGGGTGGGTATGCCTTGTAGGTACACATAAGAAATACAAATATCTGTAAGTAAATTTTATCATTTCTTCTGTGTACCATCCAAGGCATTATGCATGAGACCTCAAAGCAGTGACCCCATGAGAGGAATAGGGTGGGAATATTCTTACCGATTAATGATGGACCACAGCCTCCAAAACTGACACCTGCCGAGGCCTGAACATCCAGATGATAGTGTTTCATAAATGTGGATATAGAGGACCATGTAGCGGCCTTGCAAATGTCCAAAGGGGAGGCTTGAGCTCTTTTGGCCCAATAAGTGGCTATGGCCCTGGTTGAGTGCGCTTTGATGTTGGAGGGTGCCGGGAGACCGGACTCCACATAGCATCTCCTGATACAGTCCTTAATCCATTTGGCAATGGATGGTTTGGAGACAGCTTTGCCTTTAAATCTGCCTTGAAAATAAAAGAACAGGGTGTCAGAGGATCTAAAGGATTCTGTTCTATGGAGATATGTGGAGACATCTCACGAGATCCAAGTTATGGAGAACCACCTCTTTAGGGTTTTGAAGGTTACTGCAAAAGGAAGGCAGGATAATTTCCTTTTTAATGTGAAATTCTGAAATTACTTTCGGACGGAAGGATGGATTTTCCCTAAATACAATCTTGTCCGGGTGGAGGGATAGGAATGGTGGTTTTGCATGACAGGACTTGAATCTCGTTAACTTTTCTGACTGCCATAAGGAATACTGTCTTCAGAGTCAAGAGGTGCAGAGATGTCCTGAATTGGTTCAAAAGGTTGGGATTTTGATAACGGAGTTAGGACCAGGTTCAAGTCCCATGGAGCTACTATTTCCCTTATAGTAGGTCTAGTCTTGACAATGGATTTCATGAATCTGCATATGAGATTGTGATTCACCAAAGGCCTAGCTAGAATAGCTGACAGGGCTGAGAGTTGGACCTTTAAGGAACCTGGGCGAAGACCCAACTGAAACCCTTCCTGCAGAAAGCAGAGGATGGAGATTTCGGTAATATCTTGAAGGGTAAGGCTTGACGATTGCACCATTTGGCAAAGGTGACCCATACTCTATAATAGACCTTAGAGGTGAAGGTTTTCTGCCCTGTATGATAGTGTCTATTACAGGTTCTGATAGTCCTCGATTCTTTAAAGACTCCTGCTCAGCTGCCAGGCATAACATTTTGAGGTTCGTTGGTAGGAGAGGACCTTGATGAAGGTGGTCTGTCCGCAGGGGCAGCTCCCAAGGATGGTCTATGGACATGAGAAACATTCCAGGAGACAGGGATTGATCACTGATGCCACGGATTCCATCTTGAAGTGGGTCTGCTTGATACAGGTATTGATTTGAGATCTAGAATGGTCCTGAATTGTCCTGAGGATTTTGGGGCCAGAAAGAAAGCCAAACAGATCCCTAACCTTCATTCCTGAGAAGGGACTTAGTCTATGACCTTGTTGTCCGCCAGATGTTTGTTTGACTGAAGTCCACAGAGCCTCTCTCTTGACCTTGTTGACTGGAATCCTGGACCTGAGAAATCTGGGATGTAGAAGGAAAGAAACAAATTCCAGCAGGTACCCCAGTTCTAGGATCTGAGAGACCCAGGCATCTGGATGTACCAGAGTCTTCCAGATCGGAAGGAAAGAACCCAGTCTGCCCTCTACTGGGATCAGAACTGGGGCCCGCCAGGATTCAACTGAGCTTCCTTCTTAAACTGGGGCTTCTTGGAATAATCTCTCATGAAACTCCCTCGCTGGGAGAAACATCCCCTGTATTCTCCTTGATGATTTGAGTTGAATCTTTGATTGTCGCAAAAGGACTGGTTTCTGTATCTTGCAGGCTGATATGGTGGGGAGGATCTCTTCTTCCTTTCCTGGGGAAGAAAAATACTCTTGCCCCCCTGAGGCCTTCTTTATTATATCTTCAAGATGTTGCCCAAAGAGAAAGGATCCTGTGAAAGGCAGGAAAATCAATTTGTTCTTAGAAGCGGTGTCTGCCTTCCAAGATTTTAGCCACAATGATCTATGAACGGATATAGAGAGGGCTGAGGAGCGGGCCAGAAGGCGAATAATATCTAGGGAAGCATCACAGGAGTAGCTAGTTGCTTCTTTAATTAAAGAGACTTATTTTAGAAATTTTCATCTTGATACATTAGACTATTTTCTCTTCAAGCTTGGTGAGCCATATGCTCATAACACGAGACACAGACCGTGGCAGTGGCTGCTTTCAGGTTTTCACCAATGGCAGAAAATTGCTTCTTAAAGGCGCTATCAAGTTTCCTTTCCACTGGATCACGTAATGCGGTACCGTCTTCCAAAGGGAGAAGGGTCCGTTTTGCGAGATGAGCTATGGGGGCATCGATCTTTGGGGAGGCTGACCAATGATGAGTATCGGACTCACAGAAGGGAAACATCTTCTTGAACCTCCTAGGGACAGCAGACCTTCTGTCTCCTAATTTCCATTCTGACATAATAAGATCTGTAATGGATTGATGAACAGGAAAAACAGGTGTATTCTTTTTACCTAGAAAGGCTGTATTAATAATATTCATATCCTGCTGTGATTCCGAGAGGCCAAAGGTCTTCCTAAGGATCTTAATAAATAATTCCACATGATCCAAATTAAAAACTTCTGATTCTTACACTAATTCACCCTTTTCTGAGCCTAATTCAGAGCCTTGGTCCTCAAAGGCTGATTCAAAATCCTCATCATCACCCTGGTGCATAGAAGAAGAGCTTTCTCCATGGTCCCTTCTTTGTCTCTTTTGTGCAGGTTCACCTTTTTGCATCTGAAGGTGTCCTGCATGGATGACTTCATCCAGGACAAGAAGTCCTGGAACTGGGAGGGAAACTCATTGCAAACAGCTTTCTTTAAGCAATTGCTGTATAGAGCTGGTAACGTGGTATCACAGCCTGCGCACTATTTCTGTTTAGCTACAGACTGCTCTTCTTTGCTAGCAACTTCTACAATATTCTTTTCTTCAGAGGTGGACTTAGCTGGAGCTGACATGCTGGAAACTGAACATACAGAAGCCTCACACATTCTGTATGTTATGCTGGAAACTGGAAGGCCACCCTGCAGATTCAAAGCCGCACAACCAAGGGAGAAAAAAGGGGAATGAGTTACCTTACTATCCTTAAATAGGATGCCACACACTTCCTGGTCGCACTGGATCTTCCAGCATCCCTACAGTATTCGCTTCAGTGGGCATGTGCAAGAGCGATTCCCTGCGTTCCACGCTTGGAACGCATAAGCATCTTCCCCCGGAAGAGTCTCCTCATTGGAGGATTGGCGTGAACGCCGATAAAGGGCACGATGAGACCGTGGTGCCGATGAGAGCTCAGGCAGAAGCAAACATTGCAGGGACAAATCCTCCGCCGGTCAAGGCGGCGGAGGGAAAGTTAATGAGGGGAAGGCAGCGTTTCGGCCGCACTCATGACGGCCATGATAGAGCGTGGAAGAGCGCAAAATAACGTGGCCAGCCAGCTGGGTAGGACAAAAGAAACTGAAGCCTCAGCACCAAAGCATCTTTTTCAATTCTTTCATTTGGTCCTACTCAGCTGGAAGTCGGAGCTAATCCCATGCATAATGCTTTGGACAGTACACATTTATGTTTTAATCTTTACTGAGAATAAGAGTACAAGAATAAAGTAAATATAAATCGAAACAGCAAATTCGCTCCACTGGCCCATCTAAATATAGAGCATACTAGCAATTTGCTGACAGCATTGCCCAGTGTCACCTGCATCCCTACCTCTCTCCTGGAGTCTGCCATCACACGCCGTCTCGGTGCTTGGCGTGCTCCGTTCCGCCTCCACCACGTCTGCAGTCCCTGGCGCCTCCTTCTCCGTTCCTCTTCCTGACCGATGCTGCTGTGCACTGGAGCGAGTTGCCGCCGGCTCGGTCTTTTCACCTGAAGTGTCGGGCATCGTGTGCGGATGACGCAACTCGTGACGCCTTTATCTTTCCCCCAGTCCCTGGCTGCAGCGCACTATTACAGTGTTCTGTAGTCAGGTGGATGCTGTTTCCTGAGCTCCTGTTTAGAGCAACTTCTTGCCCAGTGTTAACCTCTCTTGTTCAAGTCCAGAGTACTCTATTCCAGTCCTGCTATCCGTGTATGACCCTGCCTGACCTTTCACCAATCTCTTGCCTAACGATTCCAGTCCTGATATCTGTGTATGACCCTGCCTGACCATTGACCTTTCTCTTGTCTAGTGATCCCAAGTCCAGCTCCTAATTGTGTATGACCCTGCCTGGCATTAGATTATACTCCTGCCGTGTGTCTCCTGTGTTTGGAGGTCCAGTGTGGGTCACAGCTATTCCTCTGACCTATTCCTTGAGTCAACTCCTGTAAACCTTGCCCCTACTACCCCGCAGAGAGTTTCAGCTACTATTGTGACCTACGCTCTCCATCCACACACACTCTAGTCCTGGCTCTCTAGCCTGCACTCTCCCCTGCAGGAGAGTTCATGCTGTTTATTGTCAGGCCATCCTGGACTGACTTCCAGCTTCTCTGGAGTTAGTCATCCAGCCTTGCGGTTGGCACCTCTAACCGGCCGTAGCAAGGTCTGACAATAGGCAGCCAACGCATGACCAACTTCACACCCCAGAACTCCCTCTCGGCAGTTTGTTAGTGCTGTGTATTTTTTCTTATTCAGTGTGTGTGTGTGTGTGTTTGTGTGTGTGTGTGTATATGTATCGCAAGGGGTGTGTTATTGAAGTCTATTGAAGCTTGTATACATTGTTTGTTAGTGTTGTAAGTCTTTACTACTGCAGTTCACCAAGACAGATACAAAAATAATGATTAACAGACAATAGAAATGCAAAAAACCAAACACCACAAACAAACTTCATAAATCCTAGCAGACAATTCTTTGCATAAAGCTTCAAGGGCTTGAGCTCACATGCTTCATGTCAAGCATTTCATGGTTGTCGTGAACCGGGTGTTAATGGAGCACAGCGTGATATTGTGCTTGGACCGTGGTGCACATGATGTTTCTGTTAGGGAGGAAGGGATGGAGCTGTGAAGTCCCCGTATGTAAAGGAGCATGCTAAGGGTGGCCATTCACACAGACCCATTGATCATTATTAAGAAAGGAAATGGAAGAATGTCACATCAGAGACAGGAGGACTGATGTGTGAAGATGAACAGGGAGGGACAGGGGACAGTGATAAGGGGGGGGTGAGATATTGGAGGCTGATCATTATTAAAGAAGGGGAACAGTAGAATGTCGACCAGAGAGGGGGAGAGTACTGATATGAGGAGATGAACAGGGAGGGACAGAGATGAAGGTGGAGGGTGGGATGTTGAAGGCTGTGCAATTCCCTGCAAAGATTTTCACAGGAGCAGCATTGGGGGTTTATAAATCAGAAAACAGATTCTTAAGGAAACATGATATTTTAACTATAATCCATGGGAGATGGATTACAAACAATTATCCTGCCGGGGATGTGGGTGTGGGAAAGTGTGTGTGTGGGTGTGGGAAAGTGTGTGTGTGGGTGTGGGAAAGTGTGTGTGTGTGTGTGATGCAGATTTCTTTTATGGCGATAAATCCTCTTAAGACACATAAAAAGACTGACTCTGTTATACGTCCAAATATAAGTTGTATGACATATAAATCAAAACAAAAAAAATAGAAAGGAAAGAAAGAAATATGATTTGTGGAAAGTGGTAAGGAAAGAATAAAGAAGGAGAATAGAAAAAAGGTCTGCAATGCAAGAGTCTACATCCCCAGGGCCAGAAAAGAAGAAGCCTGTGTAATAATATAGTAGTTTAATAAAAAGGGATGCCAAGCCAAGAGATTCCAAAAAACACCAGTGTGAAACCAAAATCTAAACAGTCAGTCACAGAATGTGAATCAAGGTTGCCAAGAAAGACTCACTGTCATGTGATTACCTGTAATCAAAGCGCGAGTTTTCTTATAGGAAGCCAAAAAGTGAAGTTTGGTATACCACATTTTTTTACTGTTGGGGGTAGATAGCATTTCCAAGAAGGAATGAGACATTTGGCCACATTTATAAGGTGCTGGAGGAGTTTGTTTTGAGGTCTCATGTCTCGAAAAGAGCTGAAAATGAAAAAGTCAATGATGTTACTTATGTCTTTGACAACTTGGGTCCAAAACGGAGTAAAAATAGGGAAATTCTACCATAAATGAATCATAGATCTCTCTTCCAAAAGTACATCTCCTGCACGGTGAAAAACAGTTATGGAACATTTTAAGCCTACATGGGGTTTAATACCACCTAATTAGTAGTTTGAGTTCCTCTAATGTATTGTATAGGTAATGGGAATTATGCGATACAATGGTATTCATTAAGGCTCATCATTTAACCCGTTTCCGACAATGGACGTACATGTACGTCCTCGCAGGATGTCCCAGGAGGACAGAGGACATACATACACGTCCCAGAAGTCAATTCACTAGAATAGCAAAAAAAAAAAAAAAAAAAAAAAAAAACAACACAAAAAAAAACCCCCACCCTGTCGTTAAGTGCCGGCCGCGTGCAGCGTGGCCGGTCACTAAGGGGTTAATTGGACATTTATTTAAGGAGCAAATTACATGCAGAGAAATTGTGATATTAAAAAAATCTGATTTTCGACAGTTTATTTTAAAGTTAGGAACTGTACTAAATTGTTTAAGCATATTAATTAGTGCTGGAAGTGACTCTTTGGGTGAGGAGACAAAGATCAAGATTTCATCCTCAAAACTCGCTAGTTTTGGTTCACCTCTATGAAGGGGCAAACCTGGGGAAATGAGAAGTACAGAGGAAATCTGACATTCATGCAGAGTTGCCGTTTGTGATGGGGAAAGAATCCGTGAGATAGCCATTGATTTTCAGCCCGACTGATGGGGAAGAATACAAGCTCCAGATAAATCTTGAAAATAAATGAAGTACAACCCTAGCAAACTTGATTTCACTTATCTCTCTGCATCATTCCAACACATGTTCTTTATCTAGGAGACTCAAAAATCAACAGGCATATTGTGGAGGATCTGCAGGTGATTTCCTTGGTTTTAATGATATGTGAACTCTTTTCAAGGTAAATGGTGGATCTGAAAGCAGGCCCAGTACTTCTGAGAAACAGTGTTCAAGGTAGCCCAATGATATTTATTTGGGATTCAGGTAATCCACAAATTCTTATGTTGCAATGCCTGTTATCCAGTTTGTCTAATTTGGATGTGAGAAGGCTGATGGCAAGCTATGGGCAAACAGACAAAACCACAGAATTACCTACATCATGTACATGACTTACTGAGGAAAAAGTACAAAAAAAGAGTGAAAAAGGGTATGGTGAATAAAGAACCTGGGCCTGATGGTATACACTCAAGGAACTTATTTCTTTAACAGCAATACCATTATACTTAATATTTATTGGCATAGTGTCCTGTGATTGGTGCAAAGCAAATTTTGTACAATTGTTCAAAAAGAGGGCAAGATACAAAACAGGGAATTATAGACCTGTGAGCTTGACTTCCATAGTGTGCAAGATATTAGAAGTGTTACTAACTGACAGCTATCAGAACTATGTGAAGACAAACAATACTAGTAGGAGTCAGCATGGTTTTATGAAGAATAAACAGATCCAGTCAAACTAATTTACTTGTATTTTTTACAAAAAAGTAGTAACTTGACAAGGGAATTGCGGTTGATGTAGTATACTTGGGTTTTGAAAAAACCTTTGATATAGAGCAGCACAACAGGATAAACTGGGCTTCGGTTTGGGAGGGGATATCTGTACATGGATAGAGAACTGGTAAAATTATGGATGGCAGATAGTTGTTGTAAATGGAACCTTTTCAAGTTGGTCTAAAGTTGTAAGAGGCTTGCCAAAGGGTTCAGTCCTGGGTCCAATGATCTTTAAATTTATTAAATATCTAGAAGTAGAAATGGTGAAATTTACTCACCAATATTTGTATTTCCTCTGTGTCCTTTCAACGGCAAAGAATGGGTGTGAGCTCCGCCTCCCAGCTGGTAGGACCAATTGCAAAACTTTAAGAGCCAGGTTGTAACATCTGGTCGCCAATTAACCATTGTCCAAGCTGTAAGAGAATAAGGTTAGAATTATAACATAATAATGCATTCATCATCACTCCTTAAGATACTTAATATATTAGAGGGAGGGAGTGCCGTGGAAAGGACATAGAGGAAATACAAATATCTGTGAGTAAATGTCACCATTTCCTCTGTGTCCTTATCCACGGCAAAGAATGGGACTTAGCCCAGCAGTACCATAAAGGGGAGGGAAATAAGGAAAAATCCTACCCTTAAACAAGAACAATGGCCTGAAGTATTTTTCTTCCAAACTTTGTATCTGCGGCAGCTTGCACATCCAACTTGTAATGTTTTAAGAATGTGGACAGAGATGACCATGTTGCTGCCTTGCATCTCTCTTCTGGCAAACCTATAGCCTTGTAAGCCCATGAGGTAGCAATTGCCCTGGTGGAATGTGCCTTGATATGTAATGGAGGATCTGTCCCTGCAGACTTATAAGCTGAGCAGATACAATCCCCTTACCCATCTTGTCAGAGAAGCCTTAGATGCTGCTGATCCTTTGTACTTTCCAAAGAAAGGCACAAACAGGGAGTCATTTTTCCTAAAATCCTTTGTTCTATCCAAATAAATTGACAGGCATCTACATAAATCTAAATTGTGTAGGACCTTTTCCTTATCATTGGCCGGATTAGGACAAAAAGGTAAAACCTGACTGAGATGAAATTCAGATATCACCTTAGTCCTAAAGGTGGGTCTTGTCCTTAAGACTACCTTATCTTGATGAAAGGTTATGTAAGGAGAAGTGCATGTGTCATAGTACCTTGTTTCCAGCGCCGCCGCTTCAGCAACACTCAGCGTCTTTCCATGCATCATCTGCAGGCAAGAGGATTCAAGTATGCTGCAGGCCTCTGTTTTGTGTGTGTTTGTTTTCTGTAGTCTCCTCCTACCTACTTCCTCCCTCTAGCTGCTCCTCCTACCTACTTCCTGAGGAGGGGTTTAAAAGGGCAGACTGAGTCCTGACTCAGTCACCCTTACGTTGTTGTTCTGATCAGTTCATTTTCTGGTATTCCTGATTCCTGTTTATGATCCGGCTTGTCTGTCCATCCATTCTAGTGTTGACCTGTGGCTCTGTCTGATTATTCTCCTTGGCGTTCCGATTTGGTTCAGATATCCTTTCTACTGCAAACCTGTGGCTCTGGCTGATTACCCGCTCTGTGTATGACTTAGGCTTGTCTGACTATCCACTCTGGTGTTGACCTGGGGCTCTATCCACTGTGCATCCAGAGTTCCATCGCTTCAATGGATATCCTTTCTGGTGCAAACCTGTGGCTCTGGCTGACTACCCGCTCCATATAGGACCTAGGCTTGTCTGACTACCCACTCTGGTGTTGACCTGGGGCTCTATCCACTGTGCATCCAGAGTTCCATCGCTTCAATGGATATCCTTTCTGGTGCAAACCTGTGGCTCTGGCTGACTACCCGCTACCACGAAACTCCAGTGGACTGAGGCCTAGTCTCAGACAGTGTGGTGCAGAGATTAGAAGACTGCTATTCCTGATACAGTGCTCGCCGTTTCAATCACCCACTGTATGTATATTTATATATTGCATTACTGTCATTATTCTGATAATAAAGGTTCTATTAACTACACCGTCTGACTCCTGCTTTTGTTTGCCAACCGTAACATGAAAGCTTGACGTTCACCCACTCTCCTCAGTGATGTAATTGCTGTCAAGAATACAGCTTTTAGAATGAGATTCTTGATGGGGATGGATTGTAATGTTTCGAAGCTTTTGTGGACAGAAAGCTGCTGCAAAGCCAGATTTAGATCCCAAGCTGGTATAATCTCCCACACTGTAGGTTTAATTTTGCAAATAGCTTGGATATATCTCTTGATTATGTAATGATCTGAAAAAGGATTGGCTAGAACTGCTGATAGGGCAGAAAGCTGCACCTTTAAGGAAGCCGGCTTTAGACCTTTTTTGAATCCATCCTGTAGAAAATCCAAAATAGTTCCTACTGTTATTTTTTCTCTAGAAATATTGTGTTCTTTGCATCACTTGTAGAATATGTTCCATATACGGTAGTAAATCTTTGAAGTTACTACTTTTCTTTCTTTAATTATCGTTTCCGCCACTTCTCTAGAGACACCCTTAATCTCCAAAGAGCGCCATTCAGCTTCCATGCTGTTAATTTCAAGAAGCTGGGATTGTGGTGCAATATTGAACCTTATGATAGTAGATCTGGGATGTCCAGCAGCTTCATGGGAGGCTGAACCGACATTCTCATTAGGTCCGCATACCAAGTTTTTCTCTGCCATCCTGGTGCTATCAATATCACGATTGCTTTGTCCCGTTTTATCTTCCACCCTTTCCTCTGCTATTGGAAGTGGTTCAGAAAAACATTTGTCAACCGAAACCCTCATCTGATCTTTAGAGCATCCTGACCCCAGGCCTTGTTGTCTTTCCATCTGGAGATGAACTTGTGACACTTTGTGCTGTCTCTTGTTGCCATTAGGTCTATCGTTGGTGCTCCGAATAGACATACTATGTTCCTGAATACCTCTGTGTTGAGGGAACAGTTTCCTGGATCCAGTGTTTCTGCTGAGATAGTCCACTTGAATATTTGTTATGCCTGAAATGTGCGCTGCAGATAGGTCCAGCAGATTGTTTTCGGCCCATAGAAATATCTTCTGAGTCAGACTGTTCAAGGCTGGACTCCTCTTTCCTACTTGGTTAAGGAGGTACCTTACTGTGGAGATGTTGTCCGATCTGACCAGAACGGTTTTGAAGTTGCTTTAGACTGTACCCTACCGCTTTCAGTTCTAGCATGTTGATGAGTAACCTCTTTTCCTGTCTGTTCCATGTGCCTTGTATTGCTCTCTGATGCCAAATTCATCCCCAGGTGAGATTGCTGGCGTCTGTCATCAGTATCTCCCAATTGGGTTCTATCAAGGTTCTGCCTCTTAGGAGGCTTGATCTCTTTAGCCACCAACTGAGATCTCTTTTGGAGGCTGGCCAGACTGGAATGCGCTTGGTGAATTCCAATATGTTAGCAGATTCTCCTGTGGTGCTCGTAGATGTGATCTTGTCCAAGGAACAACTTGTACTGCCGAAGATAGGTTGCCTAGGAGTTTTGAGAACTCCAGGGCAGTATGTTCTCTGTTCTTTAGAAATCTTGATATCCTGCTTGTGAATCTGCTTCTTCTGTCTTTTGATAGAAATGCTGTGCCTTTCACCATGTCGAATTGTATCCCCAGGAAAATCAGACTGTGTTGGCACTAGATAACTTTTTTTGTTTGTTGCTCTTCCAACCCAGATCCAATAACACCTGTATGCACAAATTTGTGGATATCAGAGATTGGTGAAGTGATTCTTCCACTATTAAGATGTTGCCGAGGTAAGGAATTACTTTTATGCCCTTTTGCCTTAAGGCAGCTAAGGCTACTGCTAGAACCTTGGTGAACACTCTCAGGGCTGAAGCCAAGCCAAATGGAAGAGCCCCGAACTGATAAAGGTGGCAGCAAATGCAGAACCTCAGCTACTTCCTGTGGGAAGGTCTGATGAGAATGCGGTGGTATGCATCCTGCAGATCTATCTTTGTTAAGAATTCCCCTGGATGAACTGACTTTATTGTTGAGGCCACCATCTGCAACCTGAACTTTCTCATCCTGACAAATGAATTGAGCCACTTCAAGTACAAAATCAGTCTCAAATCCCCTCAGGATTTATTTACTGGAAAAATTACTAAGTAAGTTCCATAGTTCCTTTGCTCTCTGGGAACCTTCTCAATCACTCTGTTGTTCTGTAGATCTTGAATAGCCACCAATACTTGATTCTTGTGTTCTGCAGGACAGACTCGAATTCTATGCAATACCCCATCTCCAGAATTTGTTGAACCCATTTTTCTTGGACAGCCTGTTTCCAGACCTCCAGATATGACTCCAGTCTGCCCCCTACTGTAGTTGGAGATGAGGGCGGCCTGATCTCATTGTGTATTCTTAGAGAAGGGCTTCGTCTGGAAATCCCTTTTGTTTCCTGATCTAGTATTGGGAGCCTGATTTTTTCTGCCTTGCTCGTAGCCTCTCCCTGGCCTGTACCTTCTTGCTTTCCGAAAGGACTGCCTTCTGAAATTAGAAGATCTTGGTGGAGAAATCCTGTTTCTACATTCTTGAGACAAAAAGACGCTTTTGCTTGCTGATGACTTTTAAATATTTTTTTCTAATTGATTACCAAAAAGAAGAGAACCAAGGAAAGTTAAGGAGACTAGTTTATTCTTTGATGATGCATTAGCATTCCCAGGACTTGATCCAGAGGGCCCGTCTTGCTGTAACTGAGAGGGCAGAGGCCCTAGCTGATAGCTTAATAGCGTCAGGAGAAGCATCGCAGGAAAAATTAACTGCTTCTTTGATGGATGCCACCTCTCTTTGTAATCTGGATGTAGACACAGAGGACTCAATCTTTTCTTCTAATTCTCCTAACCATATCCTTAATACTCTGAATATGCAGGCCATAGCTTTACTGGCTCTTAAATTATGACCAATGGTGGTAAAATGCTTCCGCAAGGCACTATGAGCTCTTTTATCCATAGGATCCTTCAAAGAGGTTCTGTCTTTCAATAATATAGTAGTTCTACGCAACACATGTGCCATAGCTGCATCCACCTTAGGAGGCGTCACCCAGGATGTGGTCTCTTCCTGAGAGCAGGGATACATTTTAACAATTCTCCTGGATATTGCCGTTTTCTTATCAGCATGGCTCTATTCAGTTTTTACTAAATCTTGAATAGAGGAATGAACAGGAAAAACGAATACTGCTTTCTTATGACCTAAAAAGGCTGTGTCCATGACTTCTAATTCTTTCTGAATCTCAGTTAAACCTAAAGTCTTCCTCATAGATTTTAAAAGACCCTCCAACCTCTAAATGAAACTCCCTGAGTCATCAGTTAGCTCCACTTCCTCAGCCGAAGAAGGGCCGGATTCAAATTCCATAAAACTGCCTTCATCTTCTTCCATAGGGTTAGAGGGACCCTCTTCAGGGTTAGTCATTCTTTGTCTCTTTCTAGCAGAAAAAGGTTTCCTGCATGGATGATCTCATCCATGTCAGGAAATCTTTAAATTGGGAAGGAATCTCATCTCCAGCAACTTTCTTAAAACATTCACCACAGAGCTTGGTAGTGTCTGATGGTGAGAGTTCAGCATCACAGGGGGCACAAACTCTAGGCTTCTGGGATGACTTCTCTTCCTTGGATGTTGAAGGCTCTAAAGAACTTTTGGGCTTTTCAGTCTGGCAAGATTTAGCATTAGATGACATTTTGTGCTAAAGTGGGTTCTCGGATTCTCCCCAACAATATTATTAGCATATGATATAACGATAACATGTACTCACATATCTTGTACAGGCCATACACCTTTTATGTCCCAGCAGTGTCCGAATGTCTGAAAAGCCTAGGCGTTCCACTCGTGGCATGCACGGTGCCTCATTTCTGGTGGAGACCTCTGAAAAAAAATGATGCACTTCCGGTGCTCCACTTTGCTAGCAGTTAGCACTCCCAAGGTCTGAAGCAAGACAGCACATGTGGCCAGACGAGAGCTCCGTGCAACCCCACCGTTTTGGAGGTGTAGAGCAGCACAAACATGTACACTGTATCTGTTGACAGTGTACACTGGAGAAAAAACAAACAACAACAAAACTGAGGTAAATCTTCTGCTGAGGAGGACAGAGCCTCCATCCTCCAGCTAGGTATGACCAATGTAACTGCCGACCAGATGTAACAGCCTGGCTTTTAAAGTTTTGCAACTGGTCCTACTAGCTGGGAAGTGGAGATCACACATATTCTTTGCCCTGGATAAGGACACAGAGGAAACTGAAATTAATGCCTCAATCTTTGCTGATACTAACGAAACACATACAGAGCGGGATGTTTTTTCTCTGCAGAAGGACTTAAATAAACTAAATGAATGGGCAGAATAGCGGCAGAGGATATTTAATGTACATAAATGTAAGGTTATGCATTTGGGCTGTAGAAACAAACATGCTATATATATACTAAATGGGAAATAACTTGGGGAATCCTCATTAGAAAAAGATTCAGGAGTACTTCACAGCAGCGTGCAGTGTCGCTCATCTGCTGTAAGAGCAAATAGGGTGCTATCATGCATAAAGAGGTATAGATGCATGGGATGCAAATATAATTTTACCTTTATATAAATCCTTGGTAAGGCCTCATCTAGAATATGAAGTACAGTTCTGGCCAGCAGATCGTAATAAAACCGAACTGGAAAAAGTACAGAGACGTGCAACAAGACTGATAAAGCGATTGGGGTTTCGGAGTTATAAAGAGAGACTAGCCAAACTGGGTTTGTTTACATTAGAGAAGAGACCTCTAATGGGTGATATGATTACCATTTACAAATATATTAGAGGTAAATACAAATAACTTTCCAACTAATTATTTATTCAAAAGAGCTAAGAACAAGAGGTCATCCATTAAAACTAGAGGAAATGTGCTTTTGACTAAAACAAACCAAGCACACGTAGAAGACCATTTCAGTTTAGGATTTATTTTTTTATTAACGCGATCTCGGTTATGCTGCAGAGCCAAATTCCCCTTCAGTCAGTTAGAGATGACTTCAGGGAAAGGGGAGGGGGGGAACTTTGCTAGCGATTTGAGAGATTGCACTGGGGGCAATTAATTTCTTTTTTTAATGCCTACAATATGGGGATTAGTAAATTTTAAGTATTACTATCCCTTTAAAGTAAAGCTTTTATAAGGAGGTTGAGCAGAAAAATCCAGTGTTTTATGGACAGACACACAGAGCTTTTAGGTTAAGCAGACATCATGATCCACTGTTGGTCAGCCCCTCACCCAATATAAATATTTTAATATAATAAAGACTCAGATTTTGACAGGAAAAAGAACCACCTGGCCCATCCATTCTGCTAATTTCTCTATTTAATAAAATAAGCAGTCTTGCATATTTCTCAGAATAGGCTTGTGTATTCCAGGCATTTCTAAGTTCCTGAACAGTATTTGTCCCTACAACCTTGGCTATCATCCTTTCTGTAAAGTAGTACTTCTGCACATTATTTCTGAATTCTCCACCCTCTAACTATAGATCACGACCTCTTGTGTTCGTATTACTCTTTAAAAAAAAAAAAAAACGCTTCTCTGCTGAACTATATATTAAATCCCATAATATATTTAAAGGTGTCTCATAGCCCATCTCCTTACTTTCTTCCATGATGTACATATTATGTTCTTTGAGTCTATTCTGACACCTGTGAGTCTCTGCATCATTTTGATGACTTTTCTTTGAACTGCCTCCAACTTATTTATTTCCTTCTGAAGATGCTGCATTCAGAACAGTAAATAGTTCTCCGGGTGAGGTCTTAGAGTGGCATTAGTACACCTCTCTTCCTGCTGCTAATATCTTTCTCTGTACAACCAAGAATCCAGCTTGCTTTTCCAACCATTTTATTGCATCGCTTGCCTGCGTTCAAGTCATCTAAAATGAAAACACCCAAGTCCCTTTTCTCTGATGCTTTTGTCGGCACAGTACTGTTAAACCTGTATTCCATCTCTGGGTTTCTGTGACCTAAATGCATTAATGTTGCACTTTTGAGCATTACATTTAATTAAATTAATAAAATATAGTTTCTAATACAGTATTACATAGCTAAATTAGTATACAGTGTATCACTATATATAAAATGCTCATCCTATTTACAGTACAAATTTAAACCTGGTAGGTGTATACAATCTTCCCTTAGGTTCTCTCTGCATGCTCCTCAACTCTATCTGTTCACATTTAGGGTTTTATTCATAAAAGAAAGAAAAGAGGAGCAATTCTAGGGCAAGAAAATAAAAAATCCCACTGATTTAAATAAGGCTTTTAATCCCTTAAATGGCATTAAGGTCTCCAAGGCTATGATTTGCTGAAACATCAAAACACAAACGTTTCTGGATTGTCAACCAAACATTAGTTACCTTTTTCATTAGTGGGTAATAAAACTACACTAGGAGGTTTTTTTTTGTTTTTTTGTTTTTTTTTTGTAACCCTGCATGTACCACAACAAATATGGATTCACGGTTTTGCGGTGGCAGTGTGGGGGTACTATGTGACTTTTCAACCCAAACAAATAAGACTGTATAAAACCCATGATTGATGAAGTGACAAGAACATAAAATCTCAGTGCGTGTTACCCATTACATTCCATATGTGAACAACACATGAATCCAAAGCGACTTTTGCCAATTATTTTCATATTTAAATTTTTGGATGGATACAAGTTATGTACCGTATTTGCCAGGCAACTCTCCCAACTTTCCAAATGTAAAGTGCTAAAAAAAAAATAAAAAAATAAAAAATAAATAAAAAAATCCCTGATATAAAGTAACCTCTCTCTTCCCCCATTCCTCTGATGAGATTATCTCCATCCTTTCTTTACATTTAAGCCTCCGTAATCAAAATGGCAGTCGTTCTAGTGAGTGATTCGACAGGCAGAATTTTTTTTTATTTCACACCTATTTCCAGG
The DNA here is from genome assembly GCA_037306005.1 of Rhinophrynus dorsalis. NCBI lineage: Eukaryota > Metazoa > Chordata > Amphibia > Anura > Rhinophrynidae > Rhinophrynus > Rhinophrynus dorsalis. The sequence goes on along the minus strand of CM074724.1, from coordinate 97,893,762 downwards.
ACCTGTTAATACGCATGGAGTATGAGCATTGATAGAAA